>CM038214.1:231808532-231891880 GCA_021442155.1 Cymbidium sinense | reverse complement strand
ACCCAAACCTAATCCTTAATTAAACTAAACTTAAACCTAAAACCCTAAATAAAATAAAATAAACAAAAAAAAAAACCTAAACCTAAAGTAAATAAATAAAACCTAAAAATGGACATAAAATAAAACTTATAACCTAAACCTACAAAAATGAAATAAAAAACTTGAACCTAAACCTAGACCTAGACCTAAACAATAAAATAAAAGTAAAACTCAACAAAGAAATAAACCTAAACTTAAAAAATTAACTAAAATAAAAAACCTAAACTAATATAAATAAACCTAAAATTAATAAACTAAGCGAAATAAAAATAAATAATAAACTTAAAAATAAATAGAAAATAAAATAAAATGAAAAAAATAAACAATAAACTAAATAAACCTAAACCTACTTGTTTATTTAATTTTTAAAAAAAAATCTCTAAACCCTAAATCCTATATGAGCCCTAGGCCTTGGCAGGTGAGCTGACTCTGACCAGGCCACAGGCCCTAAATCATGGGCTCTAGGCCCTAATTAACCCTAGGCCACAGGCCAAGCAGGCCCTGGAATGACCCAATGAGCCCTGGGCCCTAGGCCCCCAGGCCCTGGGCCCCTGGAGTGTTGGAGTCAGCCCTGAGTAGTGGGCCCTAGGCTAAAGGCCCCAGGCCTAAACCACAAGACCCAGGCCCACCACTGGGCCTGCTGGGCCCTCCCAGGCCCTAAGACCCTGGTTTTAGGCCTAAACTAAATAAGACCTAAAAGTATAAATAAAACCAAAGATGTAAATGACTAAAAGGCCAAAACTAAGGCCTAGGCACAGATAAAATAAGATAAAGTAAACTAGTAAAATAGATTAAGGATAAAATAAATAATGGCCTAAACTACACTAAGAAAATAAAGATAAACCTGGAGGAAGAAAGCTTGATTAAATTAAGACTAACGTAAAAAAAAGCTAAAATAAACATAGATAAATATAAAGATAAAGATAAGACTAACACCAGGTGGGTTTGTAGTTTTAATAAAAGATGTTATGCCTAAACCCTAAACCCTAAACCCTGACCCTGGGCCTTAAATCCTAGCCCAGGCCCTGACCCCAGATCCACTAACGCTGGCAGCCCAGGCCTAAACTGGGCCCACTTACTGAGCCATGAGCCTAAGACCTGAACCCTCAACAGGCCACTGATCCAGGCTAGGCCCTGGTGGCCTTAAACATTAATGATTAGGCCTGGGCCACAGGCCCTAATCACTCAGTGCAGGCGTACGTGGGCTGGCGGTTAGGCCCCAGGCTGGCCAACCTGAGGCGTGAGGCCCATCACTAAATCTAGGCCACCAGGCTCACTGCATGATGACCTGGGCCCTGGGCCTAAGACACTGGAGTCCTGAGCCCTGGGCCTTGACCCTGGGCCACAGGCCTGGGCCCAGGCTAAAGTCAGGCCACAGGCTCAGGCCCTGATGGGTTATTACTGACCTGAGCCAGGCCACAGGCTCTAGGCCCCAGATCTAAATGGGCCAAACTATGAGCCACTGACCTGGGCTCTGAGGCTTTTAGGCCCTGGGCCACAGGCCACAGGCCTGAGGCCACGGACCCTGGGCCACAGGCCACTGGGCCCTGAGCCATGAGGTTGGACCATGGGCTCTGGCCTTGCGTCAGTGGAGTCCTGGCCACTAGCCACTGTGTGATCCTGAGCGCTGGTGCATAGGCCACAGATCCTGGGCCCTGAGTCACTCAGTGTGCGTGAGTGAGGTGAGCCACCAGATCTGCAGTGGGCTTTTAGGCGATTGTGATCACTGAGTCATGGGCCCTGGGCCCAGGCCCTGCGCCATGGTGACCAAAGTGCTGGGCCCTAAGACCTGACTCTAGGCCACTGCTGACTGTGGGCACAAATACTGCGCCTGAAGCCTCAGGCACAAATCTGGGCTACAGGCCACTAGAAGACCCTGAGCCTGACCCCTTAGGCCCTGGACCATGGGCCACTGAAGGCCTGGGCTCTAGGCCCTAAAGGCCCTAGGCCTGACTGACCTAGGCCATAGCCAGGCCACAGGCCCTAGGCGGCCCCACTGACCTGGGCCCCTATCTAGGCTGACCTTGGACTGGACCCCACTTGACTGAGCCCACTGGGCCAAAGACCCTGAGCCATGAGGCAGGCACTAAAGGCCTGAGCGCTAGGCCTGATCCTAAATCCTATCCAAGACCACAGGCCCTGAGCCCTAAGACTCTGAGGCGTGAGCCCTGAGCCACAGGGACCTGGCTAAGGAGCCTGAGGCAGGCCATTGATTAGGGAGCCTGGATTAAAAGATTAAAGAAACCAAGGGCTTAAATAAAGGTATGATATATTATAAAGGCTAGGCTGGACCTGAGCCTGAGGCTAAAGATCAAGAATGATAATAAATAAAAACTAAAGGTTAAATAAAGGAAAACTAAATAAAACTATAAAATATGTAAAACTAAGAATAAAACTAATAAAGATAAAATGTAAAATAAAAAAATAAACTTAAAATAAAATAAAATAAAACTAAATAAAACCTAAACCTAAAATATAAACCTAAAGAAGATAAAATAAAAGAAATAATAAAACCTAAACGAGAACTAAAGAAAACTAAACCTACTAAATAAAATAAAAAAAACTAAAATAGATAAACCTAAAATAAAATAAACTAAAATAAATAAAACCCAAACCTAAACCTTAATTACTAAACTTAAACCTCAAACCCTAAATATAAAATTAACTAAAATAAACCTAAACCTAAACTAAAAAAAAATAAACCTAAAAATAAACCTAAAATAAACCTAAAACCTAAACCCACAAAATGAAATAAAACCAAAAAAACCTTGACCTATAACATAAAATAAAAGTAAAACTCAACAAAAAAACTTATACTTAAAATTAAATAAAATAAAAACCTAAAGTAATATAAATAAACCTAAAATTAAATAAACTAAACTAAATTAAATAAATAATAAACTAACATAAATAAAAAAAATAAACTAAAAATTAACAAATAAACTAAATAAACCTAACCTCTGGTTTACTTAATTTAAAATAAAGAAACCTGGACCACTAAATCCTACCCTAAACCCACTAGGCAGAGGGTGACTCTAAATCTAGGCCTGAGGCGTGAGGAGGCCACTGAGCCCTGGGCCACTGAGCCCTGAGCCCTAGATCCACCACTGAGCCATGAGCCATGGGCCAGGCCACTGGAATTGATCCAGGCTCAGGGCCATGAGCACAAGATGCCAGGCCCTAGGCCCTGGGTTACAGATGGGCTGCCCTAGGCCACTGAGGCTGACTGGGCCCTAGGCCCAGTACACCTGAGCCACTGACCCTAGGCCTGAGCCACTGGGACCTAGTCCTGGGCTCATGACCACTGGGCCACTGAGGCCTGAAATACAGCCCTAGGCCTAAGACCACTGACTAAAACTGGGCTAAATAAGACAAAAATAAAGATAAATAAAACCAACTTAAATGAGCTAAAAGGCCTAAAGGCTAAGACCTAGGCCTAAAATGAAGATAAGATAAACAGATTAAAATGGCTAGATAAAATGATTAATAACTGGGTTGCACTAAAGATTTAATAAACCAAGGGATAAAAGCTGGGATTAATTAAACTATCATTAAGATAAATGTTAAAATAGGCTTAATAAGATAAAATAAACATAAAGCAATAAACCTGGTGGTTATGCAGTTTAAATGGCTGAGCCCTAGGCCTGAGCCCAAGGCCCTAGATCCTGAGGCCCAGGCCCTGAGCCCAGAGCCAGCTCTGACACTAGGCTTTTAGCCCTAGGCTTGACCCTGGGCCCTGGCCAGCTAAGGCACTGGGCTCACAGGCCTGAGCCACTGAAGGCCACTGGGCCAGCAGAGCTGAAGGCTAGGCTGAAGCACTGTCTTTGAGCTGGAGCCACACTAAGTCCTCAGTGCAGATGGGTGAGCTGAGTGGCTTGAGATCCTGAGCCCACTGAGGCCTGGGCCCTGATCCTAGCCCTAGGCCACTGATCACTGAGCCCTAGGCGGGCAGATGGAATAGGCCACCGGTCACTGGTGACCTGGAGTCATGTGCAGGAGGCTGACCCTAGGCCACAAGGCTGAGCTGGGCCACTGAGCTCTACAGGCCATGATCCTGACCACTGCACCTGAGCCACTGACCATTGACCTGGGCCCTGAGTTCTGAGCTGGGCCCTGGGCCACTGGGCCTCTTGCCCCAGGACACTGGAGTCACTGGCCAGCCTGGCACGGCACAGGCCAGGCCACTGAGAGGCTATGAGGCCACTGAGGCCCACGGACCACACAGGCCACAGGCCACAGGCTGGGCCCTGGGCCCTAGGCCCTACGTCCTCATGGGCTTGGGCCACTGGTGACACTGAGCGCCTGGCCCAGGCCTGGACCCATCTTGGAGTCACCAGTGTAGTCATGATATAGATCCTGGCCACTAATTGGGCCACTGATCCCTGAGTTGGGATCACAAATCTTTAGCCTGCACTATAAACTAGGCTGAGCCACTGAGCCCTAAAGACAAACCTACCCCCAAACACAGGCATGACCACTGGCAGGTGAGCTGAGGCCCTAGGCCACACAAGGCCAATGGTTAGGCCACTACAGCCACTCAGCCACTGACACTAGGCCACCCATGGAGTTCTAGGCTGAGGCCACATCAGTGAGCCTGGTGACTCTAGGCTCTAGGCTCTCTAAAACCCTGGTCTGATTAAAGATAAAAATAAAGATAAAGAGTAAAATCCTTAAAATGAAACACGGGATCTAAAAAAATGAAACCAAGATAAAACCAAGGCTAAAATAAAACTAAGATAAAATAAACTATCTAAATAAAATAAAAAAATAAAATGAATTAAAGATAAATAAAGCATTAACTAAATAGGCTTAAGGTGCTGGTTTGGTTAATTTAAAAAACCTAAAGCCAAGATCCTGAGCCCTAGTTATAGGCCCCAGACTTTAAGCCAAGTGACCTAGGCCACAGCCTGAGCCTAGGCCCAGGACCACATGACACTGGACCCTGGGCCCTAAGCTGATTAGATCCTGGGCCCTATGTGACACTGAGGCCCAGATCTTTGAAGCCTGAGAGAAGGCCACTGACTCATGAATGAGCCACTGATGGCTGGCTGGGCCCAAAGGCCCAAGGCCAGGCCCTGAGGCCAGGCCTGGATCATGACCCTGACACTGGGCTCTGGGCGGCCATGAAGACCTGGGCCACAGGCCAAGATGACCACTGAGCCACTGAGCTGACGCAGGCCACTGAGCTTGGGTGTGCACTGAGTGGGTGGAGCCTGAGGCATAGATCCTGGGCACGGAGCCCAAGACCCTGTCCTGGGCCACTAGCCTACTGGGCCCTGGGTGAGCCCTGACCACAGGCCCTGGTGACACACTGGAGTCTGGGCACAGACCAAGATCAGGCTGGATCCTGGGCCACTGGGCCACTGGACCCTAGTGGCTGAATCCTGGGCCCACAATCCTGGGCCTAAGGCCAGGCCACTGAAAGCCCAAACTGGGCTGAGCACAGACCCTGATCACAAGACCACTACAGGCCACTAGCCACGGACCACACACAAAGCTTGAGTAAATAAACAAGATAAAATAAATAAATATAAACTAGGCTTAAATAAAATAATAAGATAAATAAAATAAACTTAAACTAAAGGCTTAAAATTAAAGACTAAAATAAAATAAATAAATAAAATAAAATAAAGAAAAGATAAAGGAAAACCAACTAAACTAAAGAAATTAAAATAAATCTATTAATAAAAGGCAATAAAATATAAACTAAACTTAAAATAAAAGATTAAACCTAAAATAAAATAAAATAAAATAAAACTAAATAAATAAAACCTAAACCTAAAATATAAACCTAAAAGAAAACCTGAGATAAATAAAAGTAAAATTAAACTAAATAAAATAAATTAAATTAAATTAAATAAACCTAAAAATAAACTAAACAAAAATATATAAAACCCAAACTTAAACCTTAATTAAACTAAAACTAAACCTAAACCTAAACCCTAAAATAAAATTAACTAAAACAAACCTAAACTGGCTTAAAAATAAAACCTAAAATAAACTCAAAATAAAAAACTAAAACCTAAACTTCTGATGAAATAAAACCTAAACCTAAACCTAAAATAAATAATAAAACTAAACCTCAACTAAAAAAAAATACCTAAACCTAAAAAATTAACCAATAAAAAAAACTAAACAAATATAAAATAAAAGTAAATAAACTAAACTAAAATAAAAGATAAACCTAAATAAAGATAAAATAAAATAAACTAAAATAAATAAAGAGTAAACTAAATAAAAGGAATCTACAGGTTTAATTGATTTAAAAAAAGGCCTAGGCCGCATTCAAGACCATAACCCTGAAACCATAAACTGAAGACTCAGGCCCCAGAACTGGGCCCTGCTGCCCAGAGCCAGGCCACTGAGCCACAGATCTTAGGCCTTGGGACTTAAAGGCTATGGGCCCTAGGCCACTGGGCCACTAGCTGACCTGGGACTCTGGGCCAGCCACTGAGCCCAGGCTGGGCCCACGTCTTTGGGGCTGAGCCTGCAGGCCCGCAGTGACCTGAGCCGATCTTTGGCACAAATACTGAGCCCTGAGTCATCAGATGTAGTGGTTGTGCCCTGAGTCATGAGCCTAGATCCTGACTGACTTACTGGGCCAGATCACTGTGCCCTGGGACTGAGCCAGATACTGCCATGAGTGCCACAAGTGACCTGGACCACAGGCCACACTGGGCCCTAGGCCACTGACAGCAGGCCCTGACCCTGACTGATCCTGACCCTGACAGGCCACACAGGCCCTGGGCCACCCGACATGCCACTGTGCAAGACTGACTCAGGCTCACAGGCCTGAGCCACAGGCTGGGCTGGGGGCCCAGGCCCTGAGCCAGATCTGGGCCAGCAGCCTAGATCTCATGGGCCCTGGGCCGGACCACTGGGGGGCCTAAAACTGATCAAAGGTGGAAATAAAGAGCTAAAAATAAAATAGATAAATAAAGGCTTAAATAGATAAAGATAATAAAATAAAGATAAGATAAAGCTAAACTAAACTGTATGGACTTTAAAAAAATAAAATCAGATATAAAAATAAATTATATAATAAGAAGAAACCTAAACTAACTACACAAAAAAATAAACCTGAAGTATAAAACATTCATAAAATGGAAAAGTAAAATAAAAATAAAATTAACCTAAAATGATAAAATAAAACTAAATAAAACCTAAACCTAAAATATAAACCTAAAATAAATAAAATAAAATTTGGACCACTATATGCAAAATTAAACTAAACTAAATAAAATAAAATAAACTAAAATAAAATAAAGTATAAAATAAACTAAACTAAAATAAATAAGACCTAAAGTGTATGCCTAAACCTAAAACTAAACCCTAAATAAAGATAAAATAAACTAAAATAAAACTAAACTTAAACTAAAAATAAAACCTAAAAAATAAACCTAAGATAAAAACCTAACTAGCTGCAAAATAAAATAAACTCTAAAACTGAAATAAAAAATAAACTTAAAGGCTAAAATAAATAAAATAAAACTCAGTAAAAGTAAGCACATACTGAAATCTAGGCAAAATGAACTAAAGATAAAAACCTAAACTAAAGATAAATAAACTAAGATAATAAAATAACTAAATAAAGTGAAAATAAAGCTGAAATAATAATAAAGATAAGATGGACTAAGATAAATAAAATAAACTAAAATAAAACTAATGGTTTGGTCGGTTTTAAAATAAAGTTCTTAAACCTAAATCCTGACCCTAAATCCTAGGCGGGGCAGCAGGCCCTAAAGTGACCACAGGCGCTGGCTGATCCTGGGCCACTGAGCCACCCATGACCAGGCCCCAGGACCCCAGGACTGTGGCCCAGGCCCCAGGCCTAAAAGGCCACTGAGCCTAAGAGCCAGATACAGGCCACTGATGTGGGCTCCAGACCCTAGCCTGGGCCCTGGGCCACCTTGCCATGCAGCAGGCCACCAGGCCCTGACACTGGTGACAGTAAGGCCTGACCCAGGCCCCTAGTACCCTGGGCCCTGTGCCTGGTGACCACTGAATACTGGTTGTGCTGTGCCCTAAGACTGAGGCATGACCATGAGGCAGGCCCAAGCCTTGACTGGACACTGAGTGGTGGGTGGGTCCTGAAGGCCCTGGGCCACTGGTGACCCTGGGCTTGGAGTCTGGGCCAGAGACAAGAGACCTGAGGCTGGAGTCCAAGACTGAGGCCTGAGCCCTAAGTGGGGCTGGGCTGAGTGACCTGGGCCCTGGGCCACTGAGCTGCACGGACCACTGGGCGGCAGGCCAGGGAAGCCCAGGCCACTGGGCCTGGCCTGAGTCTTGACACCTGGGCCCTAGACCCTGAATACTGACCATGGGATCTAAATACAGAAACTTAGGCTAGATAAGACCTGAAAAATAAAATAAATGTATAAGATCTGAAACTTAGATAAAATAAAAATAAAGATAAAGTAATATAAAATAAAGAAAACTGTAAGCTAAAAATAAGATAAAACCTGCTAATAAAACCTTGATAAAATATATAAATAGGCTTAAAAGATAAAGATAAAGGTAAACCTAAAAGATAAAATAAAATAAAAACTAAATAAAAGCTACAAAATATATAAACCTAAAGAAAACGAGATGGATAAAACCTCCCTAAACATTATAAAAAACTAAAAAATAAACTAAACTAAAATAACTAGGCAGAATTAAACTAATGCTAAACTAAACCTAAACCCTAAATAAAATAAATAAAACTAAAATAAAGCTGAAAACTTAAACTAAATAAAAGGCCAAAAATAAACCTAAATTAAAACCTAAAACCTAAACTGCAAAATGAAATAGAGAACCTAAACCTAAACTTAAACCAAAATAAATAATAAAACCTAAACAAAAAAAACAAAAAATGAGCTCAGCTAAAATGGTCCTAAACCTAAAACTAAACATTAACTAAAATAAAAACTAAACTAATATAAATAAACCTAAAATAAATAAAGAAATAAGGTTAAAATAAAGATAAAATAAATAAACAAAATAAATAATAAAATTAACTAAATAAACTAAAATTGATTGGTTGTAATTTTAAAAAACCTAAAACCCTTGATCTGAGCCACCCTAGGCCGTGAGCCACACTGTGCCCTAAAAACAAAGGCCAGATCCTAGGCCACTGAGCCTTAAAGGTGAGCCCAAGACCATGAGCTTTGATCCGACCCTAGGCACAAGGCCCCAGACCTGGGCTTTGGGCCTAGATCTAAAGGCCACTGGATCCTAGGCCCTAGTCATGTACCTTGCCATGGGCCAGGCCCTGGGCTTTAAGGCTGAGAGGCCACTCCTGGAGTCTTGCACGCAGAGGCGTAAAGGCTCAAGGCCCTGATCTGACCTGAGCCCAAGGCTGAGATCCTAGGCCTAAAGCTGGGCATTAGGCCCTAGGCGGATGGCTGGGCCAGGCCAGCAGGCGGTGGCCACTGGGCCCAAGACCAAGGCCACAAAGATCTAGGCTAGGCCACAAGAGCCCTAAAAGAGGCTGAGCCTAAATAGATGGAATCCTAAGTAAGATAAATAAAGGCTGGCTGAAATGGATAAATCCTTTGGATAAAAGCAGCTAACTAAGGCTAGGCGTGAATTAATTAAAGATAGGCATAAAGATGGTCTAAAGATAAATAAAATAAAGGCTAAATAAAACATGAGCCTTGGACCTAAAGTGTTGGTTTGTATTCTTTTTAAAGAGAAACCTAGGCCACACCCTAAGACCAAGCTGATTGTGGACCAGGCCTGACACACTGAGCTCTGAGCCCTAGTGGCCTGGAGCTCTGAGATCATGGCTGACCAGGCTGAACCACTAACCAACCCTAGGCCAAAGGCTCTTGCCCTAGGCCTGGTGTGCGTGAGGCCACTGACATGAGAAAGACCCTGAGCTCAGGCCCGACTGACCACTGGGCCCTGAGCCATGGCAGGTGGGCCATAACCTAGGCAGGAGTACTTGAGCCAAGATGATTAAAATGATGCTGGAGTCCTGGGCACTGTGACCTGGACCTGGGCTGGCACAGGCCCCAGGCCCTGAAACACTGGCCAGGCCTAGGCCCAGGCACTGGGCCACTGAGCCACTGGGCCCTGGAGTCTAGGCCACCAGGCCCTGGGCCCTAGGCCACTGAGCCGGACCACTGGGGAGCACAGGCTAGATAAGGCTGGGCATAAGATAAATAAATGATCTAAATTTAGATAGATAAGATAGATAAATAAAACATAGCAGGCAGGCCTAAACAAAACCTAAGATAAGATAAAATAAAATAAACTAAGATAAGATAAAGAAAACTTAAACTAAATTAAAGGTAAAATAAACCTCAAGATAAAACCAATAAAATATAAATAAAGTTTAAAATAAAAATAAAGTAAACTTAAAGTAAAATAGATAAAAATAAAATAAAACCTAAAACCTAAAATATAAACCTAAAAAACAAAAAATAAATAAAATCTAAAACTAAATTTTAAAAAAAACTAAACTAAACTAAATAAAATAAATTAAATTAAATTAAATAAACTTAAAATAAACTAAACTAAAATAAATAAATCCCAAACCTAAACCTTGAATTAAACTAAACCTAAACCTAAACTAGGAACCTTAAATAAAATAAAATAAACTAAAATAAACCTAAACCTAAACTTAAAAATAAAACCTAAAATAAAACCTAAAACCTAAACACTGCAAAATGAAATAAAAAAACCTAAACTAGGCACAAAATTAATAAACCTAAACCTAAAAACATAATAAAAATAAAACTCAACTAAAAAAATAAACCTGAAACTTATGCCAAAAAATATTAACTAAAATAAAAACCTAAACTAATATAATAAAGATAAAATAAATAAACTAAATTAAATAAAATAAAAAATAAACCTAAATAATAATAAAATAAGATAAACTAAATGAGCTTAAACTCTGGTTTGCTTGGTTTTAAAAGGCCTAGGCCATGATCCTAGATCATGAGACCTGAGCTATGAGCCACAGATAAACTACCCTGGGCTTGCGCACAGGGACCACTAAAGGCCAGAGCCAGCCAAGACCCTGGGCCCAGACCACTGAGCCACAAGAGGCTGGGGATTGAAAGATAGGCCACTGAGCCACAGGCCCTGCTACTGGGCCCTAGGCCTAGGCCACTGAGGCCACGTTGACACTGGAGTCATAAGACCCTGAGGCTGACCTGGGCCACTGGGCCCTGGGCCACTGAGGCTATCGCGGACCACTGGTGACCACTGAGGCAAGACCAGGCCACTGAGCCATGGCTCTTAGGCGCAGACCCTGGGCCACTGATCACTGAGGCCACGTCACTGGAGTCACTGGATCCTGATCCTAGGCCACGAGAACCAAAGGCGTGAGCCATGAGCCACGGACCCAGACAAAAGCCTAGCCTGGGCCAGGCTGGATAAGGCCTAGGATAAAATAAGGTGTATAATGTAAAACCCAACCTAAAACCTAAAGCTAAAGCCTAAAATTAAAGATAAAATAATAAAATGAACTAAGATTAAATAAAGAAAACCTAAACAAGCTATAAAATATAAGCACTAAGAATAAAAGGCAACAAAATAAAAGATATAAAATAAAAATAAAATAAATTTAATATAAAATAAAATAAAATTAAAATAAAATCCTAAACCTAAGATATAAACCTAAAAGAAAGCTAAAATTAATAAAAATAAAACCTAAACCCTAAACTAAAAAAAAAAACTAAACCTAAACTAAATAAAATAAAATAAACTAAATATATAAACCTGAAATAAACTAAACTAAAATAAATAAAACCTACCAGAATTAAACTAGGCTTAAACTACCTACCCTAAATAAGATAAAATAAACTAAAAAAACTAAACCTAAACTAAAAAAAAATAAAACCTAAAATAGACCTAAAATAAAAGCTTAAAACCTAAACTGAAAATGAAATAAAACCTAGGCACATAGACTGGACCTAAAATAAAATAAAGTAAAACTCAATAAAAAAATAAAGCTTAAACTTAAAACTTAACTAAGATAAAAACCTAAACTAATATAAATAAACTAAAATTAATAAACTAAACTAAATAAAATAAAGAATAAACTAAACATAAAGATAAAATAAACTAAAGAAAAATAATAAACTAAATATGCCTAAACCTACTGGTTTATTTATTATAAAAGACCCTACCCTAATCCTAGGCCAAAACCCTAGGCCAGGCCCACAAGACTAACTCTGAGCCACTGAGCCCTAGGCACTGACTCTGAGCCCTGGGTGTGGCTCTAAAGCCCTACCGAGCTGAGCTAGAGTAAGATCAAAGATATAATAAATGGACAAGACCAAGGCTTAAATGAACTAAAGGCCTAAACTAAAACCTAAACTAAGATGAAGATAAAATAAAGTAAACTAAAAAAAAATAAACTAAGATAAAGATAAAATAATAGCTAAATGGACTAAAAAAATAAAATGACCTAAGGAGGAAGAAACTGATTAAATTAAAAGACTAAACATAAGATAAAGGTAAAATAAACCTAAAATAAAATAGATAAGATAAAATAAAACGGCACTAAAGGCTGGGTTTGCTTAGTTTAATAAAATGCTAGGCCCTAGGCCCAAAACCCTAGGCTGGGAATCCTAAACCCAGGCCATGAGCCAAGCCACTGACAGCTGACCACTGAGCAGGCCCAGGCCCTGCCACTGAGCCTAGGCCCTGAGCCAACAGACCCAGGCCACTGAAACGGACCACTGAGCTGAAGCAGAGCATTAATCTTTGGGAGCCTAAAGACCCTGAGCCACATCGTGTAGTTGTGAGCCACTGAGTGGTGCACCCTGATCTTGAACCCTGACACTTAGCCCCTGATCCCAGGCACTGAATAGACTAGGCCCACATGATAGGCCACCTAGGCCTGAGCCACAAGTGGCGTTAGATCCTGGGCCACAGGCACAAGGCCACGCACTGAGCCAGCCCCAGGGCATTTGGCTGGCCACTGAGCTTTGAGGCCTGATCATGGCACTGACCTGGGCCACTGAGCCACTGATTCCAGGCCCTGGGGCCACTGAGCCCTGAGCATTGACTCTGGGCCACTGGGCACTGAGGCCACCAGGCCAGATCCTGGGCACTGTGCTTCTAAACTGAGTCATGATCGAGGCCCGGACCCTGGGGAGCCTGAGGCCTGGGCACAAGGTGGAGTAAAACCTGAATAACAAGATAAAGTAACTAAACCTACTAAACCTAAGCATAAACTGATAAGATAAAGATAAAGATATAAAAATGGAGTTATAATGGGATAAAGAAAACCTAAACTAAAGTACGATAAAATAAACTAAGGAATAAAAAACGTTCATAAAATGGAAAAGATGTAAATAAAATAAAATTAACTTAAAATAAAATAAAATAAAACTAAATAAAAAACCTAAACCTAAAATATAAACAAAAATAAATAAAATAAAACACGAGACCACTAAACTAAAAAAACTAACTAAACTAAATGAGATAAAATTAACAAAAATAAATAAAGTATAAATAAACTAAACTAAAATAAATAAAACCTAAAACTAAATATAAATAAAATAAAATAAAAGTAAACCTAAAACTAAACTAAAAAATAAAACCTAAAATAAACCTAAAATAAAAAACCTAAAATATAAACCTAGAAAAATAAAATTAAAACTAAACTAAAACTAAAAAAAAAAATAAAACTTAAACCTATATAACTAAATAAAATAAAACTCAACTAAAGAGTAAACCTATGCTAAATGTAAACCTAAAAATAAACTAAAATAAAAAAAAACTAAAATAAATAAACTAAAATAAATAAATTAATCTAAATAAATAAAATAAAAAAATAAACAAATAATAATAAAAAATAAAATGAACTAAAATAAATAAAATAAACTAAATAAACTTAAAACTAATGGTTTTGGTCATTTAAAATAAAAGGCCAAACCACAAATCCTAAACTAAATCTAGGCACGGAGCCTTGGCAGCAACTAGGCTGGGCATGGTGATCCTGGGCCAACACACCACTGACTAGGCCCCACACCCATAGCCCAAAGACCTAAACCCCAGACAGCCAAAGGCCCTAAACAGGGGAAACTGAGCCCCAGTGGCTGATGTAGACCCCAGAGCCACTAGGCCACTGAGGACAAGCCACTGACATGCCTTAATACTGAGCCACACAACACTGGCTGGGAAACTGTGACCATAGGCCCTGACCCAAGGCTGAGCCACCCTAGGCCCTAGGCCCTAAACAAGACCCTGGGCTTTGGATTATGATGCCACTGAGTCGGATCTGAGCCACAGACCAAGGCTAAACAAAACCTAAAAAAAGATAAAGAAGAATAAACTGATAAAAGGCCAATAATATAAATGCTTAAAATGAATAAAGTGAGCCTAAAATAAAATAAAATAAAACTAAATAAAAACCTACCTAAAAATAAAACATAAAGAATGCTAAAATAATTAAAGGCTTAAACCCTAAAAAAAAAAACTAAAACTAAACTAAATAAAATAAAATAAAATAAATTAAGAAAACTTAAAATAAACTACACTAAAGATAAATAAAGGCAAACATGAAGCCTTGAATTAAACTAAAGGCTAAACCTAAACCTAAACCCTAAAATAAATAAAATAAACTAAAAAAATGAAACCTAAACTGAAACTAAAAATAAAACCTAAAAATAAAGCTAAAAAATAAAAACCTAAAACCTAAACCAAAGATGAAATGAAACCTGAGCCTAGCTAAAACTAAAAAATAAAATGTTAAAACCTAAACATAAAAACAAAATCAAAATAAAACTCAGCTAAAAAATAGTGAAACCAAGACCTAAAATAATAACTAAAATAAAAAAACTAAACTAATATAAATGAGCCTAAAATAAATAAAACAAATAAAATAAAAAACTAAAATAAACAAATGAGTAAACTAAATGAAACCTAGCCAGGTGGGTTTACTTAATTTAAAAAAGCTAGGCCATGATCCTAGGCCATGAGCCCTAGTGGTGAGCTGAGCACTCTGAGGCCCCAAAGGCCAGATCCTAGGCCACCTGAGGCCCTACCACCAGGACCAGCCAAAACCTGGGCCATGACCCCAGGCCCTGACTGACCCTGGGCTGGCTCTAGGCTCAAAGGCCCTGGGCCTTAGGCCCTGGATCATGCCTGAGGCCATGGCCTTAGGCTGGGAGCTTTTAGAGGCCTGACCCTGAGGCCACTGGATCTTGCACACTGGGTGTAAAAGGCCAAGACCCTAATCTGACCCTAGGCGCCAGGGGAGAGGCCATGATCCTGTATGCTAGGCCCTGAGCCCAGCCAGGCTGACCCGGGAGCCCTGGGCCACTGGGCCCTGACCCTGGGCCCTGGGCTCTGAGCCAGGCCACAGACCTAAAGCAAGCATAAACAAGATAAAGACCTAAAGGTAGAATAAATAAAGGCTGAAACCAATAAGGATAAAAATGACCCTGGATAAAAACTTTTTAAAGATAGGCTTAAAGATGGTCCAAAAGATAAAGATAAAGACTAGATAAAGCATAGGGCGGACCTAAAGTGTGGGTTTGCTTGATTTTTTAAAGAGAAACCTGAGACTGACCCTAATCAAGGCTGATTGTGAGCCCTGAGCCATGGCCTCTAGGCACTAGCTATATGGGCTCTGACAAAGACCCTAGGCTGATCTTGAATCTGAGCCTAAACCCACCTAACCACTCAAGGCTCTTGACCTAGGCACAGGATGTGCCAGGCCACTGGGCATAGAGGCACAGACCCTGAGCTCTGAGCCCAAGAGCCCTGACACGGGCCCTGAGCCCTGACCCTGCTGACCCTACCCTGGATCCTAGGCCACAAAGTGATTAAAACTTAAAGCCTAGATCCTGAGCCACAAGGCCACCACTGAGCTCTGACTGACCATGAGGCCTTGGCAAGTGAGCCCTGAGCCACAGGACGCCCAGGCCCTAAAGCTCACTGAGCCCTAGGCCACTGAGCCACTGGATCCTAAGACCCTAGGCCACAGACCACTGAGCCATGAGCCACGGACCACTACATTAAAACTGAAGCTAAATTAAGACTAAAATAAAATAAATAAATAAAATCTGAAGCTTAAATAAAATAATGAGATTCAGATAAAATAAGAAACTTAAACTAAGACTTAAATCTAAACAAAAACTAAAATAAAATAAAATAAAATAAACTAAAATAAAATAAAGAAAATCTAAACTAACTAAAAAATTAAAATAAACCTCAGATAAAATCTTAATAAATTATAAAATAGAGTTTAAAATAAAAATAAAGTAAACTAAGGTAAAATAAAATAAAACACTACATAAAACCTAAACCTAAAATATAAACCTAAAAAAATAAATAAAATCTAAAACCCTAAAATTAAAAAAAAAACTAAACTAAACTAAATAAAATAAATTTAATTAAATTAAATAAACACAAAAAAAAATGCTAAACTAAAAAATAAATAAAACCCAAACCCTAAACCTTAATTAAACTAAACCTAAACTGAAACCTAAACCCTAAATAAAATAAAATAAACTAAAAATAAACCTAAACTACTAAAAAATAAAACCTAAAATAAAACTTAAAACTAAACTGAAAATGAAATGAGAAACTAGCTACAAAATAAATGAATTAAACTAAACCTAAAAGCATAATAAAATAAAACTCGACTAAAAATAAACCTAAACTTATATAAAAGATTAATAAATAAAACCTAAACTAATATATAAACTAAATTAAATAAAATAAAAAATAAACCTAAATAAAAATAAAATAAAATAAACTAAAATAAATAAAGAGTAAACTAAATAAACTTAAATCTACTGGTTTGCATTTAAGATCCTACCATGATCCTAAAGGCATACCATGAGGCATGAGCCATAAACAGGCTCTGAGCCTTGAGCTGCACTAAGGCCAAAGGCCAAGGCCAAGGCTCAGACCACTGAGTCGTATACTGAGCCATGAGCCCTAGGCCCCGGGACGGGTGGACTCTGGGCCCTGGGCCTAGGCCCTAGGCCCACAAGATTAGGCCCTGAGCCACAAGGTTAAGGCTCTAAGGCAGGCCTGAGCCACTGAGCCACAAAGGCCACTGAGCACTGAGCCTCAGGCCTGGGCGGCAGAGGCCAGGCCTGAGGCCACAAACTGGAGTCCTGAGGCCACTGAGCCTGACACAAGGCCCTAGGCCATAGGTAGATCCTGGGCCCTAGGCCCTGAAATCCACAGGCCAGCAAATACTGAAATAATAAAACCAAGGACCAGAAATGAGCTAAATAAAGGCTTAAGATTAAAGATAAAATAAAGATGCATGAGCTTAAATGAGCTAAAGATCTAAAGCTAAGGCATAAACTGATTAAGATATGAGATAAAGGTGGACTAATAAAATAAACTAAATAAGATAAATAGACTTTATAAAATAAAAATAAAATAAAACCTGGATAAGAAACTTAAATTAAAGACTAGTGTAAAATAATAAGATAAAATAAAATACCAAGAAATAAAACTAAATAAAACTAGGCATTAGGCTTAAACTGTCGGGTTTGCATGATTTGTTGAAAAATGCTAGGCCACTGAGCCACTGGCACGCCACTGAGCCACACTGAGCCTGGGCCCAGACACTAGGCTGAGCCCTAGGCCCTAAAGACCCTATCTTGAGCCACATGACACTTCAGGCCCAGGCCATAAGCTGGCGGACCTGACTGGGCTAGATCTTGGGCCCTAGGCTGGGAGCCTGGAGTCCTCGAGTGGGCCAGGCTGAGGACAGCCTGGCTGTACTGATCACTAGCCTGAGGCCACTGGGATGCGGACCCCAGACCACTGAGGCCACTAGGCTGACACTGGGCCACTGAGCCACTGAGCTGTGACCTAGGCCTGACCCTTGACCTAGCCCTGGGCTGAGGCAGGCCACAGATCCTGAGCCACAGGCCAGACTGACCTGAGCCATGGGGCTCTGAAGGCTGAAGATGACCTGAGCCACTGAGCCAGGCCACTAGGCAGTCCACTGGATCTGGTGACTGACCTGAGCCCTAGGCCACTGGGCCACTGAGCCATGATGGCCCAGGCAGGCCACTGATCACTGAGCCACTGACCTGGAGTCTTGGCTCAGATCCATGACCTAAGACCACAAGCTTAAGCGGGTTGACCACGGACCACTGACTAAAGGCTAAAACCTAGACTAAATAAAACCTAAAATAAAGATAAATAAAACTGAGCCAGATAAAGATAAATGGGTTATAAAATATAAAACCAAACCAAAGAAACTTCTAAACCTAAAGGTTATAATAAAGATAATAAATAAAACTAAAGATTAAATGAAAGAAAGAAAACTAAACTAAAATAAATATAATAAAACTAAGGAATAAAAGGCAATAAAATAAAAATATATAAAATAAAATAAAATAAACTTAATATAAAATAAAATAAAAACTAAATAAAAACCTAAACATAAGATATAAACCTAAAAGAAGCTGAAAATTAATAAAATAAAACCTAAAACCTAAACTAAAGAAAACTAAACTAAACTAAATAAAATAAAATAAACTAAAATAAATAAACATAAAATAAACTAAACTAAAAGATAAAACCCAAACTAATCCTTGATTAAAAGAAGCTTAAACTAAACTAAACCCTAAATAAAATAAAATAAACTAAAAGAAAACCTAAACTAAACTAAATAAATAAAACCTAAAATGGACATAAAATAAAACTTATAACCTAAACTACAAAATGAAATAAAACTTGAGACTAGACACAGACCTAAACAATAAAATAAAATTAACTCAACAAAGATAAACCTAAACTTAAAATTAACTAGATAAAAACCTACTAATATAAAATAAACCTAAGATTAATAAACTAAGGGAGAATAAAATAAATAATAAACTTAAAATAAATGAAAGATAAAATAAAATGAAAAATAAATGACAATAAACTAAAACTGCCGGTTTGTTTGATTTTAAAACCCTACCACTGATCCTGAGCCATGAGCCCTGAGGCCATGGTGGCTGACTCTGGCCACTGAGCCCTGATCATGAGCTCTGAGCCACAGGCCCTAAGATTGGCCTGACCCAGGCCACAAGCCATGAGCCCTAGTGGCAGATGGAGCCACTGAGCCAGAGCCCCCAGGCCCACAAGGCTGTGTTTAGATCCTGAGCCACAAATGGTGAGCCATGCAGGCACACTGAGCCACAGGCCACAAGACCCTGGATCCACAAGCCCCATGACCTGAGCCCTAAATGCTAGGCCACACTGAGCCTAGAGACCTGAGAGCTTGAGCTGAGAAATAATAAAGACCTAAGTATGAAAGACAGACCAAGCTTAAAATGAGCTAAAAGGCTAAAGGCTAAGACCTTGACAAGATAAAAGATAAATGAAGCTAATAAGATGGATTAAGGATAAAGATAAAATGCTGCTGCTAAAAGAAAAGATAAAATAAGCCTGGAGGAAGAAACTGGGATTGGTTAAAGACTAAGCGTAAAATAAGATAAAATAAGATAGTATAAAGATAAAGATAAAGATAAAGGCAGCACGCTAGGCCAGTGGTTTGCTTGATTTAAATAAAGGAATGCTGTGCCACAGGCCATGAGCCATGAGCCTTAGATCCTGAGCCCAGGCCCTAGGCCCAGATCTGACACTGACGCAGGCGTTAGATCCACAGGCACATGACCACTGGGCCCACAGGCCACTGGGCTGAGCCACTGAGTCACTGAGGCCAGGCCATGAGCCAGACCACTGGGAGCCACAACAGGCCACACAGATCTGAGCCCTAGGCCACTGAGCTGACGTGAGGCATTGATGGCCCAGGCACAGGTAGAGTCCTCAGTGCCAGTGGGTACTGAAGCGGTGAGCCCTAGTCTTGGAGGCCACTGACCTGAGGCGTGAGGCCCTGATCACTGAAATGCTAGGCCACTGGGCTCAGGCCCTGCATGATAGGCTGACCTGGGCAGTGAGCCTAGGCTGACCTGAGTCCTGGGCCACTGGGCCTGGCCCTGGGCCACAGGCCTGAGCAGGCCCTGGGCAGCAAGATCAGATACTGAGTGGATGGGCCCTGATCGTTGGACCTGACCTGGGCTGGACTGGGCTCACAGGCCACTGATCTGAGTGTGGGCCCAGGGCTCTGGAGCCCGGCACTGACCTGGGCCACTGGGCAGGCCTGGGCTGGGCCACAGGCCACTGAGCCATGGGCCACGGACCCTGGGCCACTGGGCCACTGGCCACCATGAGTTGCCAGGTTCTGGGCGCGTCACTCAGGGGGTGGAGTCACAGGCCACTGGGCCCTCTGTGATCCTGAGCGCTGAGCTGAGCCTGGGCCACAGTCCTCAGATGTGAGGCGTGAGCCCTGGGTTGTTGGCTGGGTCTGAGTGAGGGCTTTGGGCAGCCCAGGCCCTGATCACTGAATGGCAAGGTGCTGGGCCAGAATACTGCGCCGTAGGTGACCAGAGTGCTTTGAGCCCACAAGGCCACTGGGCTCACAGGCCCTGGCTGATTATGGGCCAGAGCACTTTAGGCTGACACACAGGCTGAGTGAAGGCCAGGCCCTGGAGCCAGGCCACTGACCAGCGGCCGGCTTTGGCCCTGGACCATGGGCCCCAGCCTAGGCTCACAGGCCAGGCCCTGGGCCGTTGCTGACCTGAGCCATGGGCCAGCCCAGGCCCTGAGCCACTGAGCTGGGATTGACCTGAGCCACTGAGTCTGGGCTGACCATGGACCACTGGGTGACACTGAGCCAGAGCAGCCTGAGCCCTGAGCCACTAGCCGATCCCAGCAAATGGAAATCCACAGACCACTGGCAGTGAGCCACAAGACCACTGGTACGTGAGCCACGGACCACCGGACCACTGGCCCAAAACTGCAGGCCAATTAAAGGAGCCTAAGATTAAAGAAAAAAAATAAAGAACCAAAGACTTAAATGAAAAATGTATAATATAAAAAAAATAAACTAGAACTAAACTAAAGCTAAAGATCAAAGATAAAATAATAAATAAAACTAAAATTAAATAAAGAAAACCTAAAAAAACTATAAAATATAAAAACCTGGAATAAAAAAAATAAAGATAAAATGTAAAGATAAAAAAATAAACTTAAAATAAGATAAAATAAAACTAAATAAAACCTAAAACTAAAATATAAACCTAAAAGAAGGCTAAAATAAAGGAATAATAAAACCTAGGCACGAACTAAAGAAAACTAAACCTAAACTAAAATAAAATAAAACTAGATAAATAAACTAAAGATAAACTAAAATAAATAAAACCAAACTAAAGGCCTTGATTAAAATTAGCTTAGGCAACTGACCCTAAAATAAAAACTAAAAAAACTGAGCCTAACTAAAAAAAACTAATAAACCTAAAATAAAACCACAAAACTAAACCCACAAAATGAAATAAAGCCAAGGCTGAAACTGGACACATGTAACATAAGATAAAGTAAAATCGACAAAAACTTATGCTTAAAGATTAAAATAAATAAACCTAAGGTATAATAAAACCTAAGATTAAATTAAACTAAATTAGATGGAATAATACTAACATAAATAAGATAAAATGGTAGGAAAGATTGAGACAGTAAACTAAATAGCCTAACCTGGGTTGCTTGATTTAAAATAAAGCCTAGGCCACTAGATCCTGAGCCATGAGCCACTGAGCCCTGAGCCCTGAGCCAGAGAGCTAACTGGTCGAGGAGCCTGAGCCACTGAGCCCAGGCCAGCCGTCCAAGACCTAGAGCCATAGCCATGAGCCACTGAAGCCACCTGGGCCCAATCTGAGGCCATAGGCCACACAATGCCACTGAGCCCCAGGACCCTGGGTTAACGATAGGCAGGGAGCCACTGAGCCACTGAGGCTGAGTCTTTAGGCCTAGGCCACTGAGTGGGTGAGCCTAGCCCTGACCCTGAGCCACTAGGCCACTGGACCCTGATCCTGGGCTCATGGCAGGAGCCACTGAGCACAAGACCACTGAAGCCCTGGCCAGGTAAGCCACAAGGCTAAGATCTAGGCTAAATAAAGACCAAAAATAAAATAGATAACAAACCAAGAGCTTAAATGAGCTAAAGGCCTGAAGCAGGCCTAGGCACTGATGAGAAGATAAAGATAAAGGTAAACAATTAAAATAAACTGGATAAAGATAATTAATAATCTAGGTTGCAAAAGATTTAATAAACCAAAGATAAAGAAAGCAGATTAAATTAAGACTATCATTAAGATAAATGGTGAATGAGCTTAAAGATAAGATAAAATAAAGAAACATAGCACTAAAACTGGTGGTGCTTGATTTAATAAAGAATGAAAGCTACTAGACTGAGCGGAGCCCTAGATCCTGGGGCCAGGCCCAGAGCCCAGCTCTGACCATGAGCTTTGGACCCAAGGGCTTATGACCTGAGCCACTGATGGCTAAGGCCACAGGCCACTGAGCCAAAGGCCCTGGGCCCAGGC
Source organism: Cymbidium sinense (assembly GCA_021442155.1). NCBI lineage: Eukaryota > Viridiplantae > Streptophyta > Magnoliopsida > Asparagales > Orchidaceae > Cymbidium > Cymbidium sinense. The sequence goes on along the minus strand of CM038214.1, from coordinate 231,869,486 downwards.
TGAGCTGAGGCAGAGCACTGATGCTGGCTGGGCCACTGAGCCCTGAGTCATCAGGTGTGGAGTGGTTGACCTGGAGTCATGGGCGAGTCCTGAGGCCACTGACCCCAGAGCCTGGGCCACTGATCACTGAGCCAGGCCCTGATCACTGAGGCCACTGGGCCACTGGGCTGAGCTAGGCCCTAGATCCACAGGCCACAGGCCACGTTACTGACTGAGCCATGGGCTCTAGGCCAGCCCAGGCCACAAAGATGACCCTGGGCCACAAAGAGGCCCTGGGCTGTCACTGGATCTGAGGTGACCTGAGGCCCTGGGCCACAAGGCCCTAGCCATGATGGCCCAGGCACTGGGCCACTGAGCCTGATCCACTGAGCCACTGACCACAGTCTTGGCTCACAGATCCCAGGCCTGCTCTGGCTTAGATGGTTCACTAGGCCACACTGAGGCCTAAAGAGGCCACCCTTGGCTAAAGACCTAAAGATAAAGACAGATAGGCTTGAGCCTAGATAAGATAAATGGTTGTAAAGATGTAAAGGCTGATCTAAGGCTTAAGCTGAGCCTGGATTAAAGATAAGATAATAGATAAAACTAAATAAATAGAAAGAAGCTAAACTATAAAGATATAATAAAACTAAGGAATAAAAGGCAATAAAGATAAAAAAATGAAAATAAAATAAAATAAACTTAATATAAAATAAAATAAAACTAAATAAAACTAACAAAAAAGATATAAACCTAAAGAAGCTGATTAATAAAAATAAAACCTAAACCACTAAACTAAAGAAAACTAAACTAAACTAAAATAAAATAAAATAAACTAAAATAAATAAACATAAAATAAATAAACTAAAAGATAAAACCAAACCCTAATCTTGAATTAATAAACTTAAACTAAACCTAGGCCAAAGATAAAATAAAATAAACTAAAAAAAACTAAACTAGCTAAATAAATAAAACCTAAAATAGACATAAAATAAAACTTATAACCTAAACTGCAAAGATGAAATAAAAACTTGACCTAAAGACTGGACTGGATAATAAAATTAAAACTCAACAAAAATAAACTAAAGCTTAAGAGTTAACTAAAATAAAACCTAAACTAATATAAATAAACCTGGAATTAATAAACTAAGCGAGAATAAAAATAATAATAAACTTAAAATAAATGAAGATAAGATAAAATGTAAAATAAACAATAAAGCTAAATAAACCTAAAACCTGGTTTGTTTATTTTTTTTTAAAAGACCACTACCCTAAATCCTACCATGGGCCTAGGCCATGGCAGTGAGCTGACTCTGAGCCACAGGCCCTAGGCACACTGACCCTGAGCCCTAATCATGGGCTGAGGCCCTGAGCCCTAATTAGCCTGACCCTTAGGCCACTGAGCCATGAGCCCTGAGTGGCAGATGAGCCACTGAGCCACTGGCCCCAGAGGCCACTGAGCCACTGAGGCTGAGTGTTAGATCCTGGACTGAGTGGTGGGCCAAGGCCCAGACCCTAGGCCCTGGGCTGGAGCCCTGGAATCCAGAGCCCATGACCAGGCCACTGAGTACTAGGCCACAAGGCTGGGCCACACAAAGGCTTGGGCTGAGCTAAGTAAGACCTGAGTATGATAAACAGGCCAGGGCTTGGAATGGGCTAAAGAAGAGGCTAAGGCCTTGACTTTAAGATAAAGATAAATGGAGTGGTAAAGAATGGATTGGATAAGATAAAATGATAGCCTACTACTAAAAGATAAGATGGAAGGAGGAAGAAGCAGGATTAGGTTAGACTAAAGGGTAAGATAAACTAAGATAGAGCATAAGATATAATAAAGATAAGGCAGCGCACTAGGCCAATTTGGTTTGCTTGTTTAATAGAGAGGCTATGCCCTGGCCAGGCCTGAGCCACTGGGCCAGTCCCAGGCCCGAGACCACTAGGCCAATCTGACCTGACGGCAGGCCATGGGCCCTGGGCCTGCAGGCCCTGGAGTCCTGGGCCCTAAGCCATGAGCCCTGGGCCCTGAGCCACACAGACCCTGGAGTCTTAGGCCCTAGAGCCCTGGGTGGGGCCAGGCATTGAGTGGCCAGGCACAGCCCTGGGCCACTGGAGTCATCAGTGCAGGCGCCAGGCCCTAGTGGTGGGCCCTGAGTCTTGGCCCTGACCCACAGGCGAGGTGAGCCCTGATCACTGAATGCTAGGCCAGGCTCTGGGCCCTGCGAATGAGGCCACCTCAGTGACCTGGAGTCCAGGCCCTGGGCCCACTGGGCCTGGGCCCTGGGCCACTGGGCCCTGGGCAGATCAGGCCCTGGGCTCTGGGCCACTGATCGTTGGCCCTGACACTGGGCCACAGGCCTGAGCTCTGGGCCACACAGATCCTGGGCTTCAGGCCCCAGGGCTCTGGGCCTTGGCAGCGCTGACCTGGGCCACTGGGCCAGGCCACTGAGCCACACAGGCCCTAAGGCTGGGCCAGGCCACGGGACCCTGGGCCACTGGGCCACTGGGCCCTGAGCCATGGGTTAGGCCATGGGCTCTGGGCGCGTCCTCAGGGGTGGAGTCCTGGGCCCTGGGCCACTGTCTTTGATCTGAGCCAGCTGGTGGCTGAGGCACAGGCCAAGGCCCTGGAGTCGCCGGTGTGGTTTGTGGGCCCTGGGTTGTGAGCCTGGATCCTGAGTGGGCTTTGGGCCAGGCCCTGATCACTGGGCCATGGAGTGCTGGGCCCTGGGCCACTGCGCCCATGAGTGACCAAGAATGCTGAGCCACAGGCCACTGGGCTCAGGCCTGGGCTAGGCACATGGGCTGCCCAGGCCACTGCGCAGGCTGACCTGAGCCATGCCACAGACCCCACCAGGCCATGAGCAGGCAGCCCAGGCCACTGAGCCAGGCCACTGATCAGCTGATCTGGAGTCACAAGACTGGGCCACAGCCACTGATACTGAGGCTGAGCCTGAAGGACCACTGGCTGAGCCTGGCTTAGGCCTTGATTAAGGGAGCTAAGGGATTAAAGATGATAAGGCTAAGGCTTAGATAAAAGTAATGTAATATAAAAACTAAACTGGGACATAGACTGAGGCTAAAGATCAAAGATAAAATAATAAATAAAACTAAGATTAAATAAAGGCCTAAACAAAGACTATAAAATATAAAAAAGATAAAGGAAAATAAGATAAAATGTAAAATAAAAAAAATAAACTTAAGAAAATAAGATAAAAAAAATAAAACCAAAACCTAAAATATATACCTAAAGAGGCTAAGATAAAGGAATAATAAAACTAGAACACGAAACTAAAGAAACTAAACTAAACTAAATAAAATAAAAAAAACTAAAATAAATAAACCAAAAATAAAACTAAACTAAAATAAATAAAACCAAACCTGGACGCTTTTAAACTAAACTTAAACCTGAAAACCTGAAACCTAAATAAAATAAAGATTAACTAAAATAAACTAAAACCTCAAACTAAAAAAAAAAGGCCAAAATAAACCTAAGATAAAAACTAAAACCTAAACCCACAAAGATGGAAATAAAACCAAAGACTAAACTGGACACATGACATGATAAAAGTAAAATCAACAAAAGAAACTTATCATTAAAAAGCTAAATAGATAAAAAAACCTAAGGTAATATAAATAAACCTAAGATTAATAAACTAAACTAAGGTAAATAAAATAATGAAACCTACATAATGATAAAATAAATGAGAAAAGGATTAAACAATGAAGCTAAATAAACCCTAACCTATGGGTTGCTTAATTTAAAATAGAGCACAAACCTACAAATCCTAAACAATAGGCCACCCACTGAGCCCTGAGGCAGAAGCTAACTCTGAAGTCAGGAGCACTACAAGTATGGGTGCCCTAGGCCTAGACTGAGCCACAAATCTGAGCCCTAAATCCAAGGCCACAGGCCATGAGCCATAGGCCACAGGCCACAAAATTGATCTGAGCTCAGGCCATAGGCCACAAGATGCCTGAGCCACAATCCTGGGTTAGCAGTAGGCCAGGAGCCACACTGAAGGCACAAATCTTTAGCCCTGGGCCCTGAAATGGGTAGCCTGAGTACAACCTGAAGCCTGACCACTGGGACCACTGAGTCCAAGGCTCATGGCAGGGAGCCACACAGCGCAGGCCTGAGCCACTGAGTCCTGGAAACTAAAGATCTATAGATGAGCTAGAATAAGATAAATGACAGGCTGAGCTTAAAATGGGCAAAACCTGAAAGCTAAGGCCTAGGCACAAGATGAGAATGGGATAAGGTAAAGATTAAAATAGCTGGAGAAATAATTAATGATCTAGGTTGCACTAAAAGATTTAATAAACCAAGGGATAAAGGCTATTAATTAAAGGCTATGCATTAAGATAAATGGTGAATGGGCTTAAGATAAGATAAAATAAGAGCATAGCAGGTCAGTGGTTAGCCTTGATTTAATAAATAGGCTAGGCCCTAGGCCTGGGCCACTGAGACACTGGCCCTGGGCCCAGGCCACTGGGCTACACTGGGCTTTGACTGCTTGCAGCCCTGGCTGATGGCTGACTACAGGCCACAGGCCTGGGCTGAGGCTGAGCTGAAGCCTGAGGAGCTGGGCCACTGAGCCACAGATCCAGGTGCAGATGGTGAGCTGAGTGGGTGGGCTTGGATCCTGAGGCCCTGACCTGAGCGCTGGGCCACTGATCACTGGGCCCTGGGCCACTGATCCTAGGCCCTAGGCGCATGATAGAGAGTACTGGTCCTGAGCTGACAGAGGTGCAGGCTGCCCTGAGCCAGGTCACAGGCCTGGGCCCTGGGCTCTGAGGCACTGATCCTTGGCCTGACACAGGCCCTGGGCGGCTGACCTGGGCCACTGAGTTCTCAGGCCTAGGCCCTAGGCCTGGGCCTGCGCTGGGACGCTAGATCAGCGGCCTGACACAAGGCCCTGGGCCAGATCACAAGGCCAGCCCAGGCCCTGGGCCAGGTGGCTTTGAGCTGACCACGGACCTAGGCCACTGGGCCTGAGTCTTGGGCCCAGGCCACTGGGCCACCTCGCATGGTGGGCCAGCCAGGCCACTGGTGACCACTGAGCGCTGTGGCCTCCAGGGCCCTGCCTTTGGAGTCATCAGGGGTGTGAGTCATGGGCCATAGATCCTGAGCCACTGACTTTAGGCCCAGGCCACTGATCACTGGGATTCAGATCACTGAGTGCTGGCCGGGTGCGCCAGGCTAGGCTGAGGCCACTGAGCCACAAGACCAGATCCTGGGCCCCTGCCCTGGGCACATGACACTGGCAGGTGGGCCTAGGCCCAGGCCACTGGGCTGATCACTGGGCCACTGAGCCCGGCCTGACACTGAGCCACTGAGCCATGAGATTCTAGGCCTGGGCCACATCGCGTGAGCCACTGAGCTAACTGAGGCTCACAGGCTCTGGGCCACTGAGTCCTGGGATTAGGCCTAAAATAAGATAAATAAAGATCCAAGAATGGGACAGCACGGGATCTGAGCCTAAGATGAGCCAAGATAAAGCCAAGGCTAAGATAAAATGAGCAGATAAATGAAGCTATCTGTAAAGATAAAGAAAGATAAGATGAGTGAATGAGTAAAAGATTAACTAAAATGAGCTTGGTGCTGGTTTGGTTGGTTTAAAAGCCTAGGCCAAGATCCTGAGGCCACTGAGTTATAGGCCATGCTTTTAGGCCACCCTGGTGACCACACTGAGCCTGGCGGCTAGCCTGACCTAGGCAGGACCTGTGACCCTGGGCCCCAGACCACAGGCCCAGGCTGATTAAAGATCACTTGACCTGGGCACATGACCCTGGGCCCCAGATCTTTAAGCCACATGCAAGGAGGCCACTGAGCACTCGGCCATGGAATACGTTGGCTGGCTGGGCCCAGGCCCAGAGGCCAGACCCTGGGCCACCAGATAGTGAGCCTGACGCCACCCTGGGCTCTGGCCGCATGGGCCACTGACCTGTGACCAGGCAAAGGCCTGACTGGGCCAGGCGGTGTACTGAGTGGTGGGCCTGAGGCATGGATCCTGGGCAGGGAGGCCCAAGACCCTGTCAGGACACTGGAGCCCAGGCAGGCCCTGGGCGTGAGCCGAGGCCACACTGACCTTGACCAGGCCAGATCCTGGGCCAAGAGCCATGGGATCAAGGCTGGAGATCCTGGGCCACAGGCCAGGCCCTAGTGGAGTCCTGGGCTCACAGGCCATGAGCCCTGGGCCAGGCCACCCAAGAGCTGAGCGCTGAGTCTGAGCCCCAGGCCACTGAGATCCTGGAGCCAGGCCAGGCTGGGACCACTGAGCCTGTAGACTAGGCTAGATAAAGACACAAAATAAAGATAAATAAATATAAATCTAGCTTAAATAAGATATAAGATAAATAAAATAAAGGCTTAAACTAAGGCTTAAACTAGGCTAAACTAAGATAAAGATAAAAGATAAAAATAAAATAAAGAAAAATAAAGGAAACATAAACTAAAATAAAATAATAATCTATTAATAAAAGGCAATAAATATAAAACTAGGCTTAAGATAGAATTAAACCTAAAAGATAAAATAAAGATAAAAGCTAAATAAAAACCTAAACAATATAAACCTAAAGAAACCTGAGATAAATAAAACTAAGATTAAACTAAATAAGATAAATTTGAATTGATTAAATGAAACCTAAAATAAACTAAAATATAGGAGGCCTGACTTGATTAATAAGTTAGGCCTGAGCTGGGCCCTAAATGAATGGGTTAACTGACAAACTTGGCTGAATAAGACCTAAAATGGGCCCAAGAGAAAAGGCTAAGACCCTAGGCTGCTGAGTGAGTGAGGCTAAGGCTGGGCCTGGGCCTGGGCCACAGGCCACTGGAGTCACTCAGTGAGTGGGTGTGCCCTGGAGTCATGAGTCCTGGAGTCCTGCCACTGACTTTGGGCCCTAGGCCTTGATCATGCCCTGGGCCCTGAGCCAGCCTAGGCCACTTGTAAGATGCCCTAAATCACTGGACCTGGGCCACTGGGCCTGCAGGCCCTGGGCCCTGACGGCACAGGCCACTGACCTGGGCCCTGATCAGCCTGAGCCACTGCAGGCCCTGAGCCCTGGGCTTGGCAAGGAGCCTGTGCCCCAGGCCAGGCTCTGGGCTGGGCCCGCAGAGCCATGAGGCCCTGGGCCAGCTGGGCCCAGGCCACTAGGCCCTGGAGTCACAGCCTTGTGCCTCCCTAGTCATGGGAATACTGGGCCCGGACCTGAGGGACCTAACCTGATCTGGGTAAAGTAAGGCTAAAATAAAGATAAATAAATGAGCTTGGGCTAGATAAAGATAATAAAGATAAAATAAAATAAAAACTAAAGACTTATATATGGACTTAAAAATAAAATCAAATGTAAAATAAATTATATTAGATAAAGAAGAAGCCTAAACTAAACTACACAAAAAAATAAACCTAAAAAAGGCCTTCATAAAATGGAAATGTAAAAATAAAATAAAATTAACCTAAAATAAAATAAAAAAATAAAATAAACCTAAAATATAAACCTAAAATAAATAAAATAAAATTTGGACCACTAAACTATACAATTAAAGCTAAACTAAATAAGATAAAATAAACTAAAATAAAATAAAAATATAAAAAGTAAACTAAAATAAATAAAACCCAAAAAGTATACTAGGCACAAACTAAATAAATAAAATAAAATAAACTAAAATAAAACTAAACTAAACTAAAAATAAAACCTAAAAATAGGCTAAAATAAAAACCTAACACTATCCTGCAAAATAAAATAAAACCTAAACTAAACTAAAATAAAATAAAACTTAAACCTAAATAACAAGATAAAATAAAACTCGACTAAAAGTAAGCTATGCTAAATCTAAACTTAAAATGGCTAAAGATAAAACCTAAAAGATAGATAAAATGAAAAATAAAATAAACTTTGAAATGAAATGAAGAATAAATAAAAGTAAAATAAAATGGACTAAAGATAAATAAAATAAACTAAATAAGCGTAGATGGTTTGGTCAGTTTAAAGATAAAGATCTTAGGCCTAGATCCTGAGGCCCTAGATCCTAGGCAGCCAGGCCTGAGCCACCCTGAGCGCGGATCCTGCTGACTGAGGCCACTGTGACTGAGCCCCAGACCCCAGAGACCTATGACCTGAGGCCCCAGGCCTAAAAGAGCCCAAGCCAGACCCCTAGGCCTGATGGCCAGGCTCAGGCCATGAGCCAGACCCTGAGCCTGACAGGCCTGAGCCAGGCCACAAACCCTGAGCACTATGGTGGCAGTGGAGCGACAGCTGGAGCCCTAGATGACCACAGGCCCTGAGCCACAAGTGACACCTAGGCCCAGGCGTTGTGTCCTGTGCCCAAAGACCTGGGCATGAGCCATGCAGAGCCCAGGCCCAGGGCCAGCCAAGCCTGACCCTGGGCAGCCCAGGAGTGAGGCCTGGGCCCTGAGCTGACCTGGGCAGATCCTGGGCCACAAGGCCATGCCAAGCCTGAGGCTGGAGTCAGGCCCTGGGCCACAGGCCCTGGTGAGCTGGGCCAGATGACAGATACTGAGCCATGGCCATACGGACCCTGGGCAGCCTGGGCAGCAGAAGCTGCAGGCTGGGCCCTGACCCTGAATCTGCACTGAGCCACTAGGCCCTGGGCCACAAGGCCACGGATCTGAGGCCCTGAAAAGGCTAGAGCTAAAAGACCTGAGATAAAATAGTATATGAGATCTGAGCTTAAGTAAGATAAAGGTAAAGAATGAGCTATATAAGATAAGGAAGAGCCAGACTAGGCTAAAGAGATAAAATAAACCTGCTATAAAGGCAACAGATAAAGCTAGGCTTAAAGATAGTAAATTAAATAAAGATAAGATAAAGATAACTAAATAAAACCTGAGCACTAAAGATATAGGCCCTAAAGAAGACAAATGGATAAGGCCTAAACCCTAGGCATTATAAAAGGCTAAATAAATAAGGCTAAAGATAACTAAGCCTTGATTAGGCTAATCTACTGAAGCCCTAGGCTCTAAAGGTAAAATAAAAGAATGAGCTAGCTAAATAGTAAGCCACAAAAGACCTGGATTAAGAGCCTAAAGGCCTAAGCCTAGGCCTAGGCCTGAAATAGTAATAGAACTAAACATAAAACAGATTAAAATAAACTCAGCTAAAAATGGTCCTGACTGAAGCCTAAGGCATCCAAAGATAAAAGCTAGTAATATAAAATAGGCCTAAGTAATAAACTAAGGTTAAATAAAATAAAAATAAAATAAATAGATAAATAAATAAGTGAAGCTAAATGAAACTGGCTAATTGGGTTTGCTTAATTTTAAAAGAAACCTGAAATACAATCTGAGCCATGGTACAGTGAGCCACTAGGCTTGCCCAAGAGCCCTAAAGGCCCAAGATCCTGAGCCACTGAGCCAGCAGGCCCTAGGCCCTGAGCCATGGCACGATCCTGACCCTGGGCCTGCCCTAGGCCCTCTTTGGCCACAGGCTCACAGGCAGCCAAATCTGAGCCCTGAGTCATATGCGCCAAGGCCATGACAGGCCATGAGCTTTAGGCTGAGGCCTGACCCTAGTCCTGATCTTGCACGCTAGGCAGGTGAAAGGCCCAGCCCTAATCTGACCTGAGGCATGAGGCCCAGCCCCAAGATCCTAGGCCCTGAGAGCCCAGGCAGAGGCCACTGAGCTCGTTAATCTGGGCCAGGCTGTAGGCGTTGGCTGAGCCTGGGCCACAAGACCTGGGCCACAAGTCTAGGCTGAGCCAAGACCAAAAATAGGCCTGATAAAGATGGAATCACAGGAAAGATATTAAAGGCTGAGCCTAAATAAGATAAAGATCCTTTGGATAAAGGCTTGAACTATAAGAGCTAGTGTAAGTGGAGTTAAGAATAGGCAGCGTAAATGGATCACAAGATAATAAGATAAAGACTAGTAAAGAGCATAGAGCCGGACCTGAGTCTTTGGTTTGCTTGATTCTTTTTGAGAGAGGCCTGAGCCCTGACACTGAGCCAAAGGCTGATTGTGAGGCCCTGGGCCACTGACACTGAGCTCTGGGCCCTAGGCTAGACATGGGCTCTGAGCCGCAGATCTAAGCTGACCTGCAGAGCCTTTGGAGCTGACCTGAGCCAAGGCTCTTGACACTAGGCCACTGGGCGGGTGTGCTGGACCAGGCATTAAGGACAGACCCTGGGCTGAGCCCAGAGGCCCTGGCGGACCTGGGCACTGAGCCATGAGGCGGGTAAGGCCATGCACCTGGAGTCAGGAGCTGACCAGGCCTAGTCCTGGGCCCAAGTGATTAAAGACTGATGCAGTCCTGAGCCCTGAAGTGACTGGACCTGGCTGGACCCAGGCAGCCAGGCCCTGGGCCCTGAGCCAAAGACTGGGCCCTGAGGCAGGCAAGAGCCACTGGGCCACAGGCCCAGATCCTGGGCGCCCAGGACTGGGCTCTGGGCCAGGCCACGGACCTGAGCCACAGGGGCTGGGCTAGATAAAGGCCTAAGCATGAATAAGATAAAATAAGATATGGTTTAAATAATGATAAGATAAAGATAAAATAAAACTTGAAGGCTTAAAGCCTAAGCAAAGAACCTAAAATATAATAAAATAAAATAAACTAAAGATAAAGATAAAGAAAGCTTAAACTAAACTAAAGAAATTAAAATAAACCTCAAAGATAAAAGGCAATGATATAAACAAAGGTTTAAAATAAAATAAAGTAAACTAAAGGTAAGATAAAAGAAATAAATAAAAAAAAAATAAAACCTAAAACCTAATATATATAAATCTAAAAAAAAAATAAATAAAATCTGAGACCACTAAATTTAAAAAAAACTAAACCTAAACTAAATAAAATAAATTAAATTAAATTAAATAAAGCTTAAAATATATTAAACTAAAATAAATAAACCCAAACCCTAAACCTTAATTAAAGCTAAAACTAAAGCCCTAGCCTAACTAAACAGCCAAATAAAATAAAATATAAAATAAACCCTAAACTGAAGCTAAAAATAAAACCTAAAGATAAAACCTAAAACCTAAACTGCAAAAATGAAATAAAACCTGAAGCCACAAACCTAAGGAATTAATAATAAACCTAAAACCTAAAACATAATAAAATAATACTCGCTAAAGAGAAATAGCCAAAGCTTATGCCAAAGGATTTAAAAGATAAAACCTAAAATATAATAAGATAAAAGAAATAAACCAAATTAAATAAAATAAAATAAACCTAAATAAAAATAAAATAAAGATAAATAAGATAAAAATAAACTAAAATGAAGCTTGAGTCTGCTGGTTTGCTTAATTTTTAAAGGAGAAAGGCCATGATCCTGAGTCATGGAGCTAGCTATGAGCCACAAGAAGTATAGGCCCTGCTTGCACCCCTGGGACCACAAAGGCCAGACCCAAGGCCCAGGCCTGGGCCCTAAGCCATGAGCCCTGAGCCATGAGCCCACCAGGCCAGGGAGGCGGGTGGACTCCTAGGCCACTGGGCCCTGGCCCTAGGCACAGGCTCACACAGGCCCAGCCAAGGCCCTGGAGCCACAAAGAGCCACTGAGGCCCAGGCCAGCAGCAGTCCTTTGGAGCCTAGGCCTGAGGCCACTGAGGAGCCAGAGGCTGAGCCACGACCCTAAGGCCTGAGCCATGAGATCCTGGAATCACAGAGCCCCAGGCCACTGAGCCCTAGGCAGCCAACAAAAGAAAGACCCTGGGACCAAAGCTAGGCTAAATGAGCTTAAAATGAATGATAAAATGCTTCAAATGAATGAGCTAAAGAAATCTAAAGCTAAGACATTAATTAAAGTTAAAAGATGGAATAGGCTAAAATGAGATAAAATGACTAATAATAAATCATGGCTTTAGCTAAGGTAAATAAAATGAAGACAGATCTGGAATGATTCTGAGTGAGTTAAACTAGATGTGAGATAAATAAGATAAAGAGAATGAGCCTAGGAAAGATAAAGGCTAAATAAAAGCCTGGAACGTTAAACTGCACGCAGTTTAAATGGTTTGTTAAAATACTAGGCCCAGGGTGGCTGACTACAGATCATGGGCCACTGAGCCTGCTTTGCCCTTGGGCCTAGGCCACACAGGCCACAGACAGAGTCTTAGGCTCACAAAGGCCACAGGCCCTGGAGTCTGGCTGACACGGACCTGGGCCACTGAGTGCTGGATCTTAGGCCACTGAGCCCAAGATCCTGGAGTCACTCAGTGGAAGCCACTGAGGCCACTGAGGCTCTGAGCCACTGGTACTGGCGTGATACTGATCACCCAGGCCTGACACTGGGCCCCAGACCATGGTGACCCGCCAGCTGCCCAGGCCACTGCCCTGAGCTGACCTGAGCCATGGAGTCACAGGCCACAGGCCCTGGGCCTGACCTTGACACTGGGCCTGGACCTGAGGCCTGGGCTGGGCCACTGAGGCCTGGGCCACTGAGCCTGACCTGAGCCACGCAGACCCTGAGCCCTGGGCCACTGAGTGACCTGGGCCCTGGGCCACTGAGCCACCAGGCTGTGCCTGGACCCTGGGGTGACCTGGGCACAAGGCCACAGGCCACTGAGGCCACTGATCACTGAGCCACTGATCACTGGGCTTTGAGCCTGGGGCCACTGAGGCCCTGGTCACTGGGCCCGTCCTGGAGTCCTGGAGTCACGATCCTGGGCCCTGGGCCTAAGATGTGGGCATAAGGCCATGAGGCCTGGAGCCAAAGGCCTGAGACATGGGCAGGCGGGATAAGGACTGAAATAAGATGGATAAAACCTGAGATAAAATATTATGTAAACCTAATAGCAACCTGGGCATTAAAAATAAAATAATAAAATAAATAAACTAAGGTTAAAATAAAGAAACTAAAACAAACTATAAGAATATAATGAAAACTGGAATAAAAAATTAACAAATAAGAGATATAAAATAAAAAATGAAATAAAATTTAGTAATAGATAAAACAAATACTAAAAAAATCTAAACCCTGGATATAAACCTAAAAAAGAGGCACAAATTAATAAAAGAAATAAAACCTAGACACAAACTAAAAAAAAAAAACTAAACTAAACTAAAATAAAATAAAGATAAATAAATAAAATGACATGAGAATAAACTAGGCTAAAATAAATGAGCCAGACCTAAGGCACCCCAGATTAAGAGGAAACTAAAGAGGCCTAAGCCCAAATACCCAAATAAGATAAAAACTAAAATAAAAGAAAACTAAAACTAAAACTAAAAGAAATAAAGACCTGGAAATAAAACAAAACTAAACCGAACAAAATGAAATAAAACTAAAACTGTATTCACAGGGAGACCTAAAAATAAATAAAATAAAGTAAACTCAGTAAAAATATAAACCTAAACTTAAAACTTAACTAGATAAGAGCCTAAACTAATATAAATAAAACTAAGATTAATAAACTAAAGTAAATAAAATAAATAATAAACCTAAACATAAATGAAATAAAATAAACTAAATAAAAGCTAAAACCTGTAGTTTATTTAATATAAAAAAAACCTAAACTAAATCCTAAAGCCAAAACCACAAACCCTAAAATACAAGGAATAACTCACAGCCACTGAAACCAGACACATGACTCTATGAAGCCCTTTGTAGGAAAACTCTAAAGCCACTGAGCCCTAAACTAAATAAGAATCAAAATATAATAAATAAACAAAGCCAGAGCTTAAATAAAACTAAAAAACCTAAACTAAAACCTATTTTAAAATAGAAGAAATAAAATAAAGGTAAACTACTAAAATAAATAAGAATGGAAATAAATAATACCTAAACTAGACTAAAAAAAAATAAAATAAACCTGAAGAAAAGAAGCACCAGTTAAGAATTAAAACTAAACATAAAGATAAATAAACTAGAATAAATATAAAATAAATAAAATAAAACCTTAACACCAAAACCAACAGGGTTTGCTTGATTTAATAAAAAAAAAACCTAAGGCCCTGAGCCCAGAGATACAGGCCCAGAGATCCTGGCCCAGGCCAAGTAGGCCCATAGCCTGACAGCTGACACTGGGCCTTGCCCTGAGCCTAGATACTGAGCGGACCCTGGGCCCCAGCCAGCAGGCCACTGGGCCTGAGGCCAGCGGACCTGGTGAGCCCAGGCAGTTGATCTTTGGGGCTTGGAGCCCTAGGCCCTGGATCGTCAATTGAGTGGCCAGTGTGGGCCACAGGTGGAGCCCTGGAGTCTTGAGCCCTGACACTGGCAGCCCAAGGCCCTGATCACTGAGCGCTGGGCCATAAGGCCCTAGGCCCACTGGGCCCAGGCCCCAGGCGTTAGGCTGAGCTGGGCTCAGGCCCTGATCCTTGGCCTGGCCTGATCGGCGGCCACTGACCTGGGCCACAGGCCCAGGCCCTGGCCTGATTTTGGGACCTGGGCCCTGGGCCACTGGGCCCTGGCAACAGCCTGAGGCCCTAGGCCTGGGCCACTAGGCCAAGGCTCCAGGCCTTGGGCCACACAGGCCACAGGCCCTGGGGTTAGGCCATGAGCCCTGGGCCTGAGGGTTAGGCCATGGGCCCAGGCCGCCTGACCTCAGTGGAGTTCTAGGCCCTAAGCCTTGCAGATCCTGAGCCAGTGATGGGCTTAAGACCACTAGGCCCTGGAATCCTCAGTGTGTTGGAGGCCCTGGATCATGGGCCCTGAGTCTGGGCCCTGGCAGGCCCTGGGCACTGATCACTGAGCCCTGACTGGGCCATGGGCTGCGCCTAAGTGACCTGGGCTCTGAGGCCACTGGCTAGGCTGAGCCAGGACCCTGGGCACACTGACCTACTGGGCCACTGGGCCACCTGGGCCCTCGGCTGGGCCATGATCTTTGGCCCTGACCTGAGCCACAAGGCTTGGGCCACTGAGCACTGGGCCCTGCACTACACCCAGGCTCGTTGGGCTTTGATCACTGATCACTGAGTGCTAGCCACAGGCTGAGCCTGAGCCCCAAAATGACCAGGCCCTAAGCACTTGAGCCTACCCACCACTGGACCACCTAAATCCACCTACAAGGCCTAAGCCATGGGCTCTAATACAGACCTGGCAGAGTAAACTCTCTGCCAACCCTCACTTAAACCTAGAAATATAAACCTAAACTAAATAAGACCTAAAAAATAAAATAAATAAATAAAATCTAAACCTAAATAAAGATAATAAAATAAAATAAAATAAACTTAAACAAAAAAACCTAAAGATGGTAGCCTTTAAAAATAAAATAAAATATAAAAATAAAATTATAATAAAATAAAGAAACCTAAACTAAACTACATAATAAAATAAACTTAAGATTCAAAACCTTCATAAAATGAAAAGTAAAATAAAAATAAAATAAACTTAAAATAAAATAAAATAAAACTAAATGAAATTTAAACCTAAAATATAAACCTAAAATAAAAAAAAAATAAAACTAAACCCAAACCAAACCTGATAAAATAAACTAACATAAAATAAATAAATAAACTAAACTAAAAAACCTAAATTAAACTAAAAACCTAAAACTAAACTATAAGAAAATAAAATAAACAAAATAAATAAACTATAAATAAAAATAAAAACTTAAACTAAAATTATAATAAAATAAAACTCAACTAAGAAATAAACTGACCAAAATCGAAACCTAAAAATAAACTAACATAAAAAAACTAAAATAAAATAAATTAACCTAAATAAAATAAAATAAAATGGACTAAAGATAAAAATAAAGGCGATAAACTTAAAACTTGGTTTGGTTAATTTTAAAAAAGACCCTACTAAATCCACAGGCCAACCTTAGGCCAACTGAGCCACAGGCACTAGGCACTGACCCTGGCCACATGCCCTAAGCCACAGGCCACTGACCATGGGTGCATGCCTGAGCCACTGAGCCATGGGCCCTAGGCAGATAGTAGCCTGACCCTAAAGGCTTAAATCTTAAACTGGATCCTAAGGCCTAAAACCCTAATCTGACCCTACCACAAGGCCTACAAAAGCTCTACACTAAAGCTGAGCACTAAAGGCCTGAGCCACAGGCCCTAAATCCTGACACTAAACTTAAGGCTAGCCTAGACCCTGAGCCCTAAACCTAGGCTCTGATACTGGGCTTTAAAGACCTAAAGGCTAACATAAAGATAAAGACCTAAATGTGACATGGAAGAAACTGAGCATAAATGGATAAAATGGGTAAAGTAAAAACATAAATAAAATAAAGGCTAAACATAAGATAAAAATAAAGATAAAAAATGGTCCTAAAGATAAAGATAAATAAAACTAAATAAACTTACCTAAACCAAAGTGTCGGTTTGCTTGATTTTGTTAAATTGAATCTTAGATGACCACTGGGGCCTAAAGGCCCTAGGCCAGCAGCCACCTTGAGCCCCACCACAAAATGCTTGATGGCCCAGGCCCCCTAGGCCCTCCACTCTCACAAAACACTGTCATACTGAACTGAGCCCTGAGCCATAGGCCACTGAGCCCTACTGACCATGGGCCCTGACACTGGGCCCTACTGAACTGAGCCTGACCCCCAGGCTCTTGACCCTGAGCCCTGGCGGTTGTGCCTGAGCCATGGGCCAACTGAGCCCTACCATAAACCTCTAAACTGAGCACCTTGACTCAGGCTCTTCCCTGAGCCTGGGCGGACAGTAGGCCATGGGCCTGAGCCACAGGCTGAGCCTAAACTGGGCCACTGGGCCCTGGGCCCTGGGCCACTGAGCCACGAGACCAAAGGCTAGGCTAAACAAAGATACAAATAAGATAAATAAACAAACTTAAACCTCGATAAGATAAAGATAAACCTAAGAAT
Organism: Cymbidium sinense; assembly: GCA_021442155.1. Lineage (NCBI taxonomy): Eukaryota > Viridiplantae > Streptophyta > Magnoliopsida > Asparagales > Orchidaceae > Cymbidium > Cymbidium sinense. The sequence continues at coordinate 231,852,784 of CM038214.1, read as the reverse complement.
AAAGGCTTAAATAAAATAAAACTAAGGCCCTACCTAAATAATCAGATGGGCCTAGATAAACTTGATTAAGATAAAAGATAAAGTAAATAAAATCTGGACACTAGCTTGATCTGGGGTTGAGCAGTTTAAAGATAATGATAATGAACCACTGAGGCTCTAACCTGATGGCATCCATGGATCCACAGGCCCAGGTAGCCTTGGGCGCGGACCACTGAGGCCTAAAGTCTTGACCTGGGCCCTCTAAAGCCCTAGGCCCTAGGCCACTGAGCTAGCCCCAGGCCAAAACAGGACACTGGGCTCTAGTGATCTGAGCTTTGTACAATCTTGACAGGCACTGAGCCCTGATCAGGCCCACAGGCCTGTGGCTGACCACTGAGGCCAGGCCATGGAGGCCTGGGCCACTAGGCCAGCCAGCCTGGGCCAGAGCCACTAAAGGCTTTGGGCCCAGAGCTGACCCTAGCACAGAGCGTTGATCCACTGGGCCACTGGGCCCAGGCCCTGGGCCCTGGGCCACTTGGTGTCACTGGGACCACTAGCTCTGCCACTGAGCGTGGAGCCACTAAACTTGATCCTGAGCTGACCTGATCCCCAGGCCACTCGGCAGGCCCAGGGGTCCAGGCCACCAGGCCCTGGGTTTTGGGCCATGGTGACGGAGGCCATGGGTTGGCGGGTAACCCTAGGCCACACATGTGACAGCTGACCATGGACTGATCCACTGGGCCCTGACCACACCCAGCCAGGTGTAAGATCCTGAGCCACTACCCTAAATCATAAACTGAAAAGCCCAAAACCACAAAAACCTAAAACCTGAAGCAAACTAAATAAAACCTAAAGAAATTAAAATAACTAAGAGGCATAAACCTAAATATAATAAATAAAATAAAATAAAATAAAATCAACCTATAACTAAAATAAAAATAAAATAAAATAAACTAAAATAAAATAAAGAAAAACATAAACTAAACTAAAAAAATAAACTAAGAATAAAAACTTAATAAAATAAAACTAAACATAAAATAAAACTGAAATAAACCTAAAATATAATAAAAAATTAAATAAAAACCTAAACCTAATGTAGAAACCTAAAATTAAATAAAAATAAAACCTAAACCCTAAACTAAGAAAAAATTAAACCTAAACAAAATAAAATAAAATAAACTAAAATAAATAAACCGAAAATAAACTAAACTAAAATAAATGAAATATAAACCTAAACTTAAAATAAACTAAACCTAAACCTAAACCTAAACCCCAAATAAAATAAAATAATTGAAAATAAACTTAAACCTAAATTAAAAAATGAAAGCTAAAAATAAAAATAAAATAAAAACTTAAACTTAAACATACAAAAATAAAATAAAACCCTAAACCTAATCCAAAAAAAAAAACCTAAACTTAAAAAATAAAATAAAATAAAATGCAACTAAAAAACCTTAACCTAAATCTACTAAAAATAAACTAAAATTAAAATTTAAACTAAAAATAAATAACTTAAAATAAAATAAACTTAAATAAAAATAAAAATAAAATAAATTAAAATAAATAAAAAAAAATAAACTAAATAAACTAAAATAACAAACCGGTTTACATGATTTATAAATAAATAATAAATCCTACCACAAACCCTAAACCTGGCTAAACCAAACCCTAAACTTTACCACTGAGCCCTAAACCTAAACCCAATACTTACTAACGAAACTTAAATACTGTTTGTGAGCCCAACCCCAACCCTAATCCTAAACACCCTGATCACTGATTAATGATCCCTGACCTAAGATCACTAAACCACTAAACCAAACTAGGCCACTGAGCCCTAAACCTCTGAGCCAAAACCAGGCCACTAATATCTAAACCCTAAACCTATACCTTAAACCATGACTAAACAAACCACAACCCCAGCCAAACCACAAACCACAAATCCCATAAACCCTAAAGCCAAACACTAAACAACAGGCCAGATGCACCAAACCCTAACCCCAATCCTAAAATCCTAAATCCAAACCCTAAATTATAAACCCTAAACCCTAACCCCTAAACCAAAAACCAAAACCTAAACTTAAACAAAATTAAACCTAAAATAAATAAAAGGCTAAACATAAATAAAATAAATAAATAAAATAAACTAAGAACCCAAACCTAAAAATAAAATAAAATAAAATTAAAATAAATTAAAATAAAATAAAGAAAAACCTAAACTAAACTAAAATATAAAATAAACCTTATAAAAAAACCTTAATAAAATAAAAACTAAACATAAAATAAAACTGAAATAAACCTAAAATATAATAAAAAAATTAAATAAAACCTAAACCTGAAATATAAACCTAAAAATAAAACATAAGAATAAATAAAAATAGAACTTAAACCCATAAACTAAGAAAATTAAACCTAAACTAAATAAAATAACATAAACTAAAATAAATTATCCTAAAATAAACTAAACTAAAATAAATGAAACATAAACCTAAACATAAAAAAAAACTAAACCTAAACCTAAACCCCTAAATAAAATAAAATAAACTTAAAATAAACCTTAACCTAAACTAAAAAATAAAACTTAAAAATAAACCTAAAATAATAACCTAAACTAAAACTTACAAAAATAAAATAAAAACCTAAACCTAATCCTAAGAATAAAAGTAAACCTAAACCTAAAAAAAATTAAATAAAAATAAAACTCAACTAAAAAAAACCTAAACCTTAATCTACAACTAAAGATAAAGAAATTAAAACCTAAACTAAAATAAATAAACTAACTTAATTAAAATAAAAATAAACCTAAATAAAATAAATAATAAAATAAACTAAAATAAATAAAAAACTAAACTAAATAAACCTACCTTGGGTTTACTTAATTTAAAAAATAAAATTCATAACTCCTAAATCCTAAACCCTAAATCCTAAACCCAAATCCTTAAACCCAAAACTAAACCCTAGGCTAACCCTATACATAAGCCTTAAACCACTAAAAGGCACGGACAGCAAACCCTATCGTGTATCTAGGCCAAAACCCTAAACCGAGCCGTGAGCACTAGGTTCTAAAGATCCTGAGTCGTGGAATCCAAGGCTCTAAAGGCATAAATGCTAAGACCACTGCACCTAAACCCTGAGCCAACGACATTAAACCTAAAGTCATAATACCCTAAGAGCCTAAGACCCTGATCATGGGCTCTGAGCCACAAGGCACAGGAAGCAGTGTAGACAAAGATGGGACCTAAAATAAGATATTAAAATTTAGGCTAAAGATAAGATACCCATGGATAAATGGCAAATAGATAAAACTACATAAAAGAATGAATAAACATGGATTAAAGGTCAAATAAGTAAAATGAGCCTAGGCCCTGAGCTGGCGTGGGTTTGCATGATTTAAAAGGCTTAGGCCTACTGGGCCATGGCCCAAGAGTGCGTGAACCGGGACCAAGGCCTGACCACTGAGCCTGGTACAAAGATCACTGAAATGACCCACTGACTAGCCACTGAGCTGACAGGCCTACTGAGCCACTGCAGGCCACTGAGCCAGTCAGGCATTCAAGATGTTGCAGGCTGAATACTGAGCGCTAGACAAAGATACTAATACTGGGCCACTGAAACTGAGCCAGCCTGACACGGGCCACAGGCCAGGACCCAGTGCACTGAGCCCTAAAGACGCTGGCCACTGAGTACTAAATGACCCCTAGGCCGGGCCAATCTGATGGGCCAGCCAGGCGTTGACGCGGGGCCCTGGGCCACAGACCACAAAAAGATCTAACCCAGATGAATACAAAACCAAAGGCTGAGCTGATAAGATGGATCCTAATTAAGATAAATAAGAGGCTGAGCTAAAATGGATAAAGATCACTTTGGGATAAAGAGCTTAACTAAAGGTGGAGTGTAAAGTGGGTAAAGATAGGCATAAAATGGTCCTAATAAGATAGATAAAGACTAAATAAAACATGGAGCCGGACCTAAAGTCTTTGGTTTGCTTAGTTCTTTTTTTAAGAGAGGCCTAGGCCCTGACCCTAGGCCAAAGGCTGATTTGTGAGCCCTAGGCCCACGCCTGAGCTCTAGGCCCTGGTGGCTATGGGCTCTGACAGGCACAAGATCCTACTGACAGCCCACCCTGAGCACTAAAGGCCACTGAGCCAAAGGCTCTTGGCCCTAGGCCCTAGGCCGTGTGCTGAAGACCCTAAGGCATTGGAGACAGACCCTGGCTGAGCCCAGACCTGACACGGATAGACTGAGCCATGGGGCGGGTAAGACCCATGACCTAAGTCAGGAGTGACCTGAGCCTGGCACATCCTGGGCCTAAATGATAAAACTGATGCTGGATCCTGGGCCCTAAACTGACATGGATACTGACCCAGGCCACTTAATACTGAGCCCACTGGGCCCTCAGCTGGGCCACTGAGGCAGGCCACTGAATACTGACCCAGGCCTAGATCCTAAAACCCATGCTGGGGCTCTGAAACTGGGCCACGGGACCTGGGCCACAGGAGCCTGGGCTAGATAAACCTGGGCGTAAAGATGGAATAAATAATATAATTAAATAGATAATAAAATAAAATAAAATAAAACTTAAACTTAAACTTAAACTTAAACAAAAAAAAAATATAATAAAATAAAATAAATTAAAATAAAATAAAGAAAAACTTAAACTAAACTAAAAGTAAAATAAACCTCAAAATAAAAAACCTTAATAAAATATAAACAAAGTTTAAAATAAAAATAAAGTAAACTAAAATTAAAATAAAATAAAAACAAAATAAAAAACCTAAACCTAAAATATAAACCTAAAAAAAACCAAAATAAATAAAATCTCAGACCTAAATTTAAAAAAAACTAAACCTAAAACTAAATAAAATAAATTAAATTAAATTAAATAAACTTAAAATATATTAAACTAAAATAAATAAACCCAAACTAAACCTTAATTAAACTAAACTAAACCTAAACCTAAACCTTAAATAAAATAAAATAAACTAAAATAAACTTAAACAAACTAAAAAATAAAACCTAAAATAAAAACCTAAAACCTAAACTACAAAATGAAATAAAAACCTAAACTTAAACCTAAAATTAATAATAAACCTAAACCTAAAAACATAATAAAAAAATAAAAAGCTAAAAAATAAACCTAAACTTATACCAAAAAAATTAACTAAAATAAAAACCTAAACTAATATAATAAAGATAAAATAAATAAACCAAATTAAATAAAAAATAAAAATAAACCTAAATAAAGATAAAGATAAAATAAACTAAAGATGAATAGATAAAATGAAACTAGAGTCTGCTGGTTTGCTTGGTTTTAGAGCCACTAGGCCATGATCCTAGATCATAAACTATAAACCTAAAATAAACTATAAACCCTACACTGAACCACAAAGGCCAGACCCAACCCAACCTAAACCCTGACCATAAACTGAGCCAAAAGAGCCACTGAGCCCAGGCCGTGGACTCTAGGCCCTAAACCCTGGGCCCTGAGCTGGACTCTGACCACAAACCAACCCTAAACTAAACCTGAGCTGAGCCTTAAACCATCTAGGCCACTAAACTGAGCTGGCCAAGGCCACTGACCTAAGGCCTGAGCCATAAGATCCTAAATCCTAAGGCCTGAGCCCTGACCCAGGCCAAACAAAAACACAGACCCAAGCTAAACTAAATAAAACTTAAAATAAAATAAATGCTTTGGCTTAAATAAACTAAAGAAAAAATCTTAAACATTAACTAAATTAAAATATAAGATAAACTAAACAAATAAAATAAACTAAAATAAGATAAATCATGGCTTTAACTAAACTAAATAAAATAAAATAAATCTAAGAATAAATTCTTGATGAAATTAAAACTAAATGTAAAATAAAATAAAATAAACCAAAATAAACCTAAAATAAAACTAAATAAAACCTAAACATTAAACTTAGGCAGTTTAAATAATTTTGTTAAAATACTACCCAACCACACTCCCAGATGAGCCACTAACTCCCCCAGACCTAAAGATCCTGGAATCACAGACCTAAATCTTAAACTCTAAAAAACAGGCCTAAATCTGAGCTGACCTGGACAGGACTGAGTGCTAAATCTTTAACAGGCCCAGATCCTAAATCCTCAGTGGTGGGCCACTGGGCCACTGAGCTCCAGGCCCACTGGCCAGGCACTGATCACTGAGCCACTGAGCCTGGGCTCACAGGCCCCAGGCCATGACTGACCTTGGCCTCTGCGCCTGAAACCTGAGCCAACAGATCCACTGAGCCACTGGGCCACTGACCGCCCTGGCCTGGGCCCTGACAGGCCAGGCCACTGGGCCACCAGGCCTGGGCTGGGCCTGTGAGGCCTGGGCCCTGGACCTGAAATGACCAGGCCTGACCTGAACTGGGCTATGCTGGACACAGTGACCTGGGCACAAGGCCACAGGCCACTGAGCTGATCCTGAGTACTGATCTGGGCTTTTAGGCCTGAGCCACTGAGGCCCTGATCCAACCACGTCCTGGAGTCTGGAAATCACAGATCCTAAACCCACAAACCCTAAATGTAGGCCATGAGGACCTGACAAAACCTAAAACATGGCCTTGGCGGATAAAACCTAAAATAAAATAAATAAAACCTGGGCGGATAAAAAAATAAGGTTATATAATATAAAAACCTACAACCTAAACCTAAACCTAAAATTAAAATAAAATAATAAATAAATAAACTAAATTAAATAAAGAAAACCTAAACAAACTATAAAATATAATAAACCTGGAGAATAAAAAACCTTAACAAAATAAAAGAATATAAAATAAAATAAAATAAATTTAATGTAAAATAATACAAATACTAAATAATCCTACAAGATATAAACCTAAAAAAAAGAAGCTAAAATTAATAAAAATAAAACCTAAACCACTAAACTAAAAAAAAAACTAAACTAAACTAAATAAAATAAAATAAACTAAATAAACATAGAAATAAACTAAACTAAATAAATAAAACCCAAACCTAAACCTTAATTAAACTAAACTTACTAAACTAAACCCTAAATAAAATAAAATACTAAAAAAAACTAAAACTAAACTAAAAAAATAAAACCTAAAATAGAAATAAAATAAAAATAAAACCTAAACCAAAATGAAATAAAACCTAAACCTAAATTTGGACACAGATAAAATAAAATAAAACTCGATAAAAATAAACCTAAACTTAAAACTTAACTAAAATAAAACCTAAACTAATATAAATAAAACTAAAATTAATAAACTAAACTAAATAAAATAAATAATAAACCTAAACATAAATGAAAATAAAATAAACTAAATAAACCTAAACCTCTTGGTTTATTTAATATAAAAACCCTAAACCCTAAATCTAAACCAAACCCTAAACCACAAACCCTAAACTAACTCTGAGCCCTAGGCCACCTGACTCTAAACCCTAAACCCTAAACCTAAACTAAATAAAATCAAAAATATAATAAATAAACAAACCAAACTTAAATGAAACTAAAACCTAAAGCTAAAACCTAAACTTAAAATGAAAATAAAATAAAATTAAACTAAAATAAACTAAGATAAAATAAATAATAACCTAAACTAGACTAAAAATAAAATAAACCTAAGAGAAAGAAACTAGATTAAATTAAAACTAAACATAAAATAAAAGTAAAATAAACCTAAAATAAATATAAAATAAAATAAAATAAACCTTAACACAAGACCGGTTTGCTTAATTTAATAAAAAAATGCTAAACCCTACCCAAAACCCTGAAGCCCAAGATCCTCAGAGCCAAGGCCACACTGACACTGACCTAGGCAGGCCAAACCTGGGCCCTGAGCCACGGACCCTTAGCCAGCGGACCTGGGCCACTGAGACCGAAGCGGCCGTTAATCTTTGGGAGCTTAAAGCCCTGAGTACTGGTCGTCAGTGTGAGTCGTGGAGCCCTAGTGGTGAGCCTAGATCTTAAGCCCTGACACTGGGCCAGGCCACTGATCACTGATGAGGCCATGGGCCACTGGGCCCGCATGATAAGTGACACTGGGCCACTGAGCCACAGGCCTGACCTGGAGTCCTGGGCCAGGCCTGGGCCTGCAGGCCACTGGGCCCACTGACATTTAAGGCCACAGGCCACTAGGCTCTAGGCCTGATCTTGACCTGGGCCACTGATCAGCCAGCCACTGACCTGAGCCCACAGGCCCTGAGCCTGAGCCCTGAGTTTTGGACCAGGCCTGACCTGAGCCACTGGCGTTGGCTCCAGGCCCTGGGCCACAGGCCACCAGGCCAAAGGCCACTGGGCCTGGGCCACTGAGGCCCTGGGCCTGAGTTAGGCCATGGGCCCTGGGCCAAAGTTAGATGGGCCACCAGGCCACTGACCTCAGGTGGAGTCCTGGGCCACTGGGCCCCACTGATCCTGAGCCTGATGGCCCAGGCTTGGGCCTGGGCCACTGGAATCCGCCAGATGTGGGTTGTGAGCCCTAGTCATGGAGATCCTGGGCCCACACAGGCCCTGGCCACTGATCACTGGGCCACTGAGCCTGGGCCATAGGCCTGCAGCCGTAGTGACACTGAGCTCACAGGCCACAGGCTAGGCCTGAGCTGCTGGGACCTGAGCCACTGAGCCACTGGGCCACTGAGCCACTGAGGCCAGCTGGGCCCTGGGCCGCTAGCCATGATCTTTGGCCTGACACTGGGCCACTGGGCTTAGGCCTGGGCCCTAATACGCGCCTGAGCGCTCTGACGTTGGGCTTTGATCACTGATCACTGAGAGTGCTGGGCCACAAGGCTGGGCCAGAGGCCACTGGGCCCAGGACCATGACCACTGAGCCATAAAGGCTTAGCGCTGAGCCAGGCCACTGGACCTGATCCTGGAGTCCTGGGCGTGTCAGGCACTATGGGCTCTGGGCTGCGGACACTGGCAGTGAGCTCTGGGCCATGGCCCTGAGCCCAAAATAGTAGCCTAAACTAAATAAAGACCTGAAATAAAGATAAATGGAAATAAAATCTAAACCCTAAATAAAATAATAAAATAAAATAAAATAAAACTTAAACTAAAACCTGAGATGAAGCCTTTAAAAGATAAAGATAAAATATAAATAAAGTATAATAAAATAAAGAAAACTAAACTACATAATAAAATAAACTTAAGATTCAAAACCTTCATAAAATGGAAAAAGTAAAATAAAAAATAATAAACTTAAAATAAAATAAAATAAAACTAAATAGAAATTTAAACCTAAAATATAAACCTAAAATAAAAAAAAAAAATAAAACCTAAACCCTAAATCAGACACAATAAAATAAATAACATAAATAAACTATAAATAAACTAAACTAAAAACCTAGAATTAAACTAAACCAAAACCTAAAACTAAACTATAAGAAAAATAAAATAAACAAAAGTAAACTAAACCTAAAATAAAAATAAAACTTAAACTAAAAATTATAATAAAATAAAACTCAACTAGAAATAAACTAAATAAGATTGAAACCTAAAAATAAACTAACATAAAACCTAAACTAAAATAAATATTAACCTAAATAAAAATAAAAAATAAAATGAACTAAAAATAAAAAAAATAAAATTTGGATAAACTTAAAACTACTGGTTTAGTTAATTTTTTAAAAGAGACCCTAAACCACATCCTGAGCCCAGAGGCCAAAAACCCAAAGGCCTAACCTGAGCCACAACACTAGCCTGCAAGCCCTAGGCCACATGCCACTAGGCCCTAGGCCACTAGGCCATGGTGCCCCTGCCTGAGCCCTGGAGCCCTAGGCCACTAGGCAAATGGTGAGCCTGCTGACCCTAGGCCTTAGATCTTAGGCACTAGATCCAAAACCTGAGCCACTAATCTGACCTGAGCCCTAGGCCACAAGGCTCTGGCCTAAAGCTGAGGCACTGAGCCCTAGGCCCTGAGCCCTAGATCCTAGCACTGAGCTTAAGGCCTACACAAGACCTGAGCCACAAAGGCCACTAGGCTCACAAATGCTAGGCCTTAAAGACCTAAAGGCTAAACATGAAACAAAGATAAGCCTAGATGTGACATGGAAATGGAAGGCTGGCATAAATGGATGGAATGGCCTGGGTGAAACATAAATAAAGTAAAAGACTAAACATGGAAATAAAGATAAAGATGAAGATTTGAAAATGGTCACAGATAAGATAAAGATAAAGCTAGATAAAGAGCTTAGGCCACTGAGCCTAAGGGGTGTCGGGTTTGCTTGATTTTTTTGTTAAAGGTTGAATCTTAGACCAATGACCACGGGCCCCAGACCCTAAAAGATCCTAGGCCAGCCAGCAGGCACTAGGCACTGACCCTAAATGTACTTAGGCCAGGCCCTGGGCCACTGAGCCACAGGCTCTGAGGCCACACACTGATCATGAGCTGGAGCCACTGAGCCCTGGCACCGCAGGCCAGGCCCTAGGCTGACCATGGACTGAGCACTAGGCCCCTGACCTGAGCCACTGACCCCAAGGTGTGACCTAGGCCCTAGTGGTGTGCCCTAGCCATGGGCTGGAGCCAGGCCCTGAGCCATAAGACCTCTGAGCCACTGAGCCTTGACTTTGCTCGCCTGAGCACTGGCCAGTGAGTGGGCCCAGGCCAGAGCCCTAAGACCTGGGCAGCAAGACCCCTGAGGCCCTGGGCCCTGGGCCCTGGGCCAGAGGCCAGGCCAGGCAAGACAAGATAAGACATGAGATAAGATGGAGTAAAATAGGCTTGGGCCTGGGTAAGATAAAGATAGCTGGGATAAAGGCTTGGAGTAAGATAAAGAGCTAAGGCCCTGGGCTAGAAATCAGATGGGCCTGATGAGCTAAGATTAAATAAAGATAAAGATAAAGTGAGTAAAGATCTGGACGCTAGGCTTAGTCTGTGGGTTGAGTTTTGAGATGTAATGAGCTCACAGGCTCTGGGCCCTGGGCCCTGGATCTGGGCCACTGAGCCATGAGCCCAGGTTTTGATGGCAGACTGAGGCCACAGGCCCTGAGTCACAAAGGCCTGAGGCTCTGAGGCCTAAGGCCAGGCCCTGAGCTATGGCTTTGACCCTGGCTGGTGAGCCACAAGCTGACCCTGGGCTCTAGCCCTGATAAGCATCCATGGAGTCCTGGGCCCAGATCTAGGCCAGCCCAGGCTGGCGGACCAAGGCCTGATCTTGGCCCTGGGCCCTGGGCCCTGAGGCCCTGGGCCCTAGGCCCAAGACCACTGAGCTGACCCAGGCCACAGGCCCAGGACACTGGGCTCTGGCTGATCACGGGACTTTGAGCCCTGTCTTGACAGCAGGCCACTGAGGCTGATCACTGACCTGGGCTGTGGCAGGCCACAAGGCCTGACTGGGAGAGGCCTGGGCCCTGGGCCCAGGCCACAGGCCAGACCACAAAGGCTTTGGGCCAGCCAGGCTGACCTGGGCCTGGGCGTTGATCACTGAGCCACCAGGCCCAGGCCACTGGGCCCTAGGCCTGGCGGGTGTCACTGGGCCCTGGGCTCTGGGCCACAGGCAGCTGGGAACTGGGCACAGGCCTTGATCACTGAGCCCGGCCTGATCCAGGCACTCGGCCCAGGCCACTGAGTCTGCCACTAGGCCCTGGGTTTTAGGCCATGAGCTGACAGGCCATGGGTTGGCTGGGCCCTAGCCCATGGACTAAACACTAAATATGGACCTGACCCTAACCTAGGCCAACCCAGGTTATAAATCCTGAGCCCTAGGCCCTAGATCATGAAGCAGGCCACTGAAGACCTAAGAAACCCTAAGCACAAACTGACTAGATAAAAAAACCTAGTGAATAACTAAGAGGCATAAACCTAAATAATAAATAAAGATAAAATAAAATAAAATCCAGACCTATAACTAAAATAAAATAAAAATAAAATAAAATAAAGAAAACATAAACTAAACTAAAAAAATAAACTGGAGATAAAACTTAATAAAATAAAACTAAACATAAAATAAAACAGAATAAACCTAAAATATAAAATTAAATAAAAAACCTAAACTAATGTAAAACCTAAATAAATAAAACTAAACCCTAAAAGAAAATTAAACTAAACAAAATAAAATAAAATAAATAAAAATAAATAAACCCGAAATAAACTAAACTAAAATAAATGAAATATAAACCTAAACTTAAAATAAACTAAACCTAAACTGAAACTAAACCCCAAATAAAATAAAATAATTGAAAATAAACTTAAACCTAAATTAAAATGAAGCTAAAATAAAATAAAATAAAACTTAAACTTAAACATACAATAAAAAATAAAACCCTAAACTAATCCAAAAAAAAAAGTAAAACCTAAACTTAAAAAATAAAATAAAATAAAATGCAACTAAAAAAAGGCCAACCTAAATCTACAACTAAAAATAAACTAAAATTAAAATTTAAACTAAAATAAATAAACTAACTTAAATAAGAAATAAACTTAAATAAAATAAAAATAAAATAAATTAAAATAAATAAAAAAATAAACTAAAATAAATAAATAAACAGATGGGTTTGCATGGTTTATAAATAAAATAATAAAATCCTAAAATACAAACCACTAAAGCTGGCAAAAAAAAACCCAACCAAACTTTAGGCCCTAGGCCCTAGGCCCTAAACTAAAATGCCACTAACCAGAGCTTAAATCTTGTTTGGTGAGCCTGACCCCAGGCCTTGGGCCATCCTGAGCATTGACACTGATCACTGATTAATGATCCTGAGCCTAAGATCACAAGATACAGGCCCTTGGGCCCTGAGGCTGGCCCTGGGCCACTGGGCCTCGGCTAAAGGCCAAAGGCCAGACCTGATGTCTGTGCTGAGCCTGCTGCAGGCCCCAGGAGCCAGGCCCTGGTGACCCTGGGCCCTGGGCCTGGGCCCCATAGGCCCTGAGGCTGAGCCGGCCACCAGGCCCAGATGCTGAGCCCTGACCCTGGGCTTGGATCCTGGATCCTGGATCAGAAAGTTATGGGCCACTAACACTGAGCCACAGAGCCAAAGGCTGAAGCAGGCAGTTCCTAAAGTAAGATGGATAAAGGGCTGAGCATGATAAAATAAATAAATAAAGATACTAAGACACCTAAAATAAAATAAAATATTAAGATAATAAAAAGATAAAATAAAGAAAAAAAACTAAACTAAAATATAAAATAAACTTTATAATAAAGCAACAATAAAATAAAATCTAAACATAAAATAAAACTAAAATAAACCTAAAATATAATAAAAAAATTAAAACCTAAAACCTGAAATATAAACCTAAAATAAAACATAAGAATAAATAAAATAGAGACTTAAAATACTAAGAAAAGATTAAACTAAAACTAAATAAAATAACATTAAATAAATCATCCTAAAAAATAAACTAAACTAAAATAAATGAAACATAATCCTAAAACAAAAAAAACTAAACTAAAAAAAAAACACTAAATAAAATAAAATAAACATAAAAATAAACCCAAAACTAAAAATAAAACCTAAAAATAAAACTAAAATAATAACCTAAAACTTACAAAAAATAAAATAAAACCTAAACCTAATCCTAAGAATAAAAGTAAAACTAAACCTAAGATTAAATAAAATAAAACTCAACTAAAAAACCTAAACCTAAATCTACCTAAAAGATGGCGAGTAAAGGCTGAGCTAAAATAAATAAACTAGCAATTAAAAAATAAAAAATAAATAAATAATATTATAAATAAATAAAATAAAATATAAACTAAACTAAATAAGCTAAACTGGTTTGCTTAATTTAAAATAAAATTCATAACTCTCAGATCCTAGGCCTAAATCTAAAATCCAGATCTTGAGCCCCAACTAAACTAAGCCACAAACCTAGGCACAGGCCTTAAACCACTAAACCTGGACAGCAGGCCTAGTGGTGTATCCTGAGCCAAAACCCTAGGCCACCAGGCGAGCACTAGGTTCACAAAATCCTAAATCAGGAGTCCAAGGCTCTAAAGGCATAAATACACACCTGCTGCTGAGCCACAGGCCACACTGACATTAGGCCTATGGGTGGGACCCTGACCCTAAAACCCTAGATCATGGACTGAAACCACAAAGGCCTAGAAGATGTAAAGATGGGACCTAAAATAAATGAATTAAAATTTAGGCTAAAAGATAAATAAACCTGTGGATAAATAAATAAGATAAAAGAGATAAATAATAGATAAAGATTAAAAGATTAATGGCTAAGTAAAAGCCTAGGCCACTGAGCTGGCGTGCCGGGTTTGCATGATTTAAAGAAAGGCTTAGGCCCTAGGCCATGAGCCCTGAGCCCAAAGGTGGTGGGCCACGGACCCTGGGCACAGACCCTGGGCCACAGGCCTAAAGATCCTGAATGCCCTGAGCCCTGGGCCCTAAAATGACAGAGCCCAGGCCCTGCCTGACCCACTGGGCTGGTTCAGGCATTCAGATGTGCAGGCCTGAGCCCTGGGCACTGAGCCACAACTGGAGCCACAGGCCACTGAGCCCAGGCCTGAGGCCCAGGAGCCTGGGCCCGGACCCTGAGGCCTCCTAAGAAGCCCAGGCCACAGGCCACCAGGCTGACCTGAGCCCTGGGCCACTGAGTCAAGATCACTGAGCCTTGGGGATTGGGCCTGGGCCCTGAGCTAGGACAGGCCACTGGGCGCAGGCCACTGGGCCCAGAGCCCTGACCTGGGCTGGGCATTGGGCCCTGGGCCCTGGGCCCTGGGCCCTGACCCTAGCCTGGTCCTACCACCAGACCCTGGGGTCTAGGCTATGGGCCATGGGCCACTGCCTGAGCCCCAGAGGCTTAAAGAGCCTGACCTAGATTATAAACCTAAAATAAGATAGATAAAAAACCTACCTAAATAATAAAAGGCCAAACTAAAATATAAATAAAGAATAAAAAATAAACTAAAACTACTAAAAAATAAAACTAAGGTTAAAATCTTAACAAAATAAATAAACATAGAAAGTTAAAAAAACAAAATAAAATAAACACTAAATGAATACCTAAAATAAAAATAAACCTAAAAACAAATTAAAGCCTAAACCCTATGCTAAAAAAAGTCTAAACCTAAAATAAAATAAAATAAATAAAATAAAATAAACCTAAACTAAAACTAAAATAAAAAAACCTAAACCTAAACATAAAATAAACTATATTTTACAACTGGATAAACCTAAAACTAAACCCAAATCTTAGGAATGGCCATAACCTTGATGGCATGAATATCACCATCAACTAGACTCAGTCTAGATCTAGCGTGGAGGCAATGGTGGAGGCAACAATTATCGCAGTGGTGGTGGGGGATCTATAGGTGCTTGTGGATATGAAGGTGGTGGTAGGAGCCAGTGCTTATGGAGGCGAGGAGAACAGCGGAGGTTACAATCGTGGTGGTGGTGGTGGGAGAGAGATTGGGAATATGATGGTGGACCTCACTACTCAAAGGCGGGGGTGGTTGGGATGGGAGCTGTAGAAACTAAGGAGCAGTGATCCAATGCTACTTATGGGCTGTGTCTTTATAGCAGAGATGGTTCTACTTATCTAAGGTTTATTTATTTTCTCTATGTGTGCTCATTTTTAATCTATATCATCATTTTTGTCATAGAAAACTTGGGGTGACACTTTGTTGATGAGTTCAAAAAGAAGAAATGTTGAATCTGATTCATTCTCTATTAAAAACCATAAACCAAAACCTTCTAGTTTACTTAAATTTTTTTTTTAAAATAGACCTTAAGCTGTGTACCCAAGCCCTAAACCAAAACTTAAACCCTGGACCCTAGGCCAAGACCCTAACTAACCCTAAACCTATAAAACCCAAAACCCTAAACACTAAAATTCTACTAAAGGCAAGCTGACCCTCCTAAAGCAGGCTAAAACCCCTAGGCCACTGAGCCACAGGCCCTAAACCCTGCCCTAGGCTCTAAACCCTGAGCCTGACCTAAACCCATGACCCTGGGCCTAGGCAGCCACTAGGCCAAACCCAAACCACACTGGGCCCCAAGCCACCAGGCCACCCTGACCTAAAACCAAACCCTAGGCTATGAGCTCACAAACCCCCCAGACCCTGCCTAAAACTGCCTAGCCCTAAACCCTAGCCCTGGCCTAAAGCCCTGAGCCAAGCCCTAAACACTAAACCATGATGCATAACCTGAGCCTAAACCACAAACCTAAACCTAAAGTCATGTTTAATTATTATGTTTTGTATAGCTTCATGTGACTAATTTATCTATTTTTCTCCCATTGTATGGATGTGGCCTCTTATGCTCCCTAACCTCCTCCACATCCTATAAGGAAAGCGACAATACCCTTGCTACCATAACTTCTTCTTTGTAGGATTGGAATTAGTTCTTGAATTCCTTCCAGCATATTTTTACTGATGTTGCGGGCTTAGCTGCTAGCCTACTTTTATGTGTCTTGAAGGATCACTTTCGTCTCTATGCTGTACCACTACTTTTCTTGGATTATCTTATGGTGGGTGCAATAAATGTTTTGCTATTTTAATTGTTGGCTATTGGAATTTTGAGTCTTATGTCCAGGCAGCTTTTGGGGCTATTTTTTGATTGCTTTTGCTAACCTCACCTTACCAACCTGCAATGAGAGAAACCATGCCCTTGTTATTATTATTATCTCTTTCGGGTGGACTTACTTAATGATTTCTTTCGGTATGCTTTTCGAGGATGTTAGTTTTGCAAACTGCTTTCCTTTATCTTAAGGTTTTCAATGATGGCTCCCTTTTGAACCCCTTTTGTGTCTATGTTATACCACTAGTTTTTTATTGTCTTATCTTATGGTGGGTAATTGTATTGTTATTTTAATTGTTGGCTATTGGATTTTTTAGATCTTATGTCCAGGCCTCTTAGGTTATTGGTTATTTGTTGGCTTTGCTTTTATGATTGCTTTTATTGTTTGCAATCGGTATGGCCGATCACATGGTTGTGGTCTATCTAAACTCTTGCTATTTTTCCATCTTCATTCAGTTAGACTTGTCTAGATCTTTGTGATTATGCTATTACCTACTGAAATTAACTTATGCCTATCTATTGAATGGGTGGTTTTATGGCCGACTTCTTTGTTATTCTTGTCTTGGTTGTTGGATGAGCTGGATTATCGAGTTTTATGCCCAATAAAACTTCTTTGTGGTTGTCTCTCATGTCAAGAGCCACTTTTGGGGTTATTTTTTGATTGCTTTGCTAACCTCACCTTCCCAACTGAAAGAAAACCCCAAACTCTCATACCCTAAGCCTAAACCCAAAATCATAGATCCAAAACCCAAACCTTAAAACTAACCCTAAACCACAAAATTCTAAATGGTTAAAGCCTAAACCCTAAAGCTAAACCTAAACCCTAAAATTACCCCAAACCCTGAGCCTGGACCCTGAACTCTAAACCCAAGATAAACCACAGGCTCTAAACCCTAAAACCCTAAACCCTAAACCCTAAACTAAACTTTGGGACCTTGTAACCCTCTTTTTGTGGCAATAAAATACCCTGCATGGGCTTCCCTAAAACCCTAAACCCTAAACCCTAACCCCAACCCCTAAACCCCTACCACCTATAAATACCTTACCAGACCATACCAACCACTTCTTGAATTAAAAATAAAATAAAATCCAAACCTATAACTAAAATAAAAATAAGAAATAAAAATAAACTAAAATAAAATAAAGAAAACATAAACTAAACTAAAAAATAAACCTAAGAATAAAACTTAATAAAGATAAAACTAAACATAAAATAATAGATAAACCTAAAATATAATAAAAATTAAATATAAACCTAAACTAATGTAGAAACCTAAAATAAATAAAAATAAAACCTAAACCCTAAACTAAGAACATTAAACCTAAAATAAAATAAAATAAACTAAAATAAATATGCACGAAAATAAACTAAACTAATTAATGAAATATAAACCTAAACTTAAAATAAAATAAACTAATCTTAAACTAAATCCAATAAAATAAAATAAATGAAAATAAAAACTTAGGCTAAAACTAAAAAAAGCTAAAATAAAAAAAAAAAAAAACTTAACATACATAAATAAAATAAAATAAAAAAACTGATCCACAAAACAAAGTAAAACTAAACTTTAAAATAAAATAAAATAAAATGCAACTAAAAAACCTTTACTAAATCTATAATTAAAAGATAAACAAAATTAAAACCTAAAATAAAATACATAAACTAAAAATAAAATAAAATAAAATAAAATAAAATAAAATAAATTAAAATAAATAAAAATTAAACTAAATAAACTAAATACATAAACCTCTTGGTTTGCTTGGGTTTATAAATAAAGATCATGATCCTACCCACAACCACTGAGCTAGGCCAAAGACCCACCCTGGGCCAGGCCACAGGCCCTGGGCCTGGTTAATACTTACTGAGATTAGGCATGTGAGCACTGTTCCATGACACCAACTGGGCCTGGATCTACCTGAGCCCTGATCCTGAGGCATGATCCTGGGCCCTGGGCCACAAGACCCTGGGCCTGGGCCACTGAGCTGACCTGGGCTGGGCCCCCAACCAGGCCTGATATGCAGGCCCAGGGCATGCTGGGCCATGACTGACTTTGGGCCACTGGTGACCTGGGCCTGGGCCTGGAGTCACTGAGCCCTAAGCTGAGCTGGCCACAGCCCTGATGCTGGGCCCTGACCTGGGCCAGATCCTAAGATCCTGGAGTCTAAAACTGGGTTGGAGCCACTGAGCCACTGACTGGGCCCTAAAGCCCAGACTGGGCTTACTAATTACCTAAAAGTAATAATAAAAGGGGCTACATAAATAAAATAAATAAATAAAATAATAGACATAAAAATAAAATAAAATTAAAATTAAAATAAATAAATAAAGACCTAAATTAGAAAATAAAGATAAATATAATTAACCTTATAAAATAAACTGACATAAAATAAAACTAAAATAAACCTAAAATATAATAAGAAAATTAAATAAAACCTAACGAGATATAAACCTAAAATAAAACCTGGAATAAATAAATAATGAGCCACTGACTAAGAAATTAAACTAAACTAAATAAAACAACATAAATTCAAATAAAATAACCTAAAATAAACTAAACTAAAATAATGAAACATAAACCTAAACATAAAAGAAAAACTAAACCTAAACCTAAACTAAACTAAATAAAATAAAATAAACTTAAAAGCGTTAACCCAAATAAAAAATAACCTAAACCAAAATAATAACCTAAACTAACTTACAAAATAAAATAAAACCTAAACCTAATCCTAAAATAAAATTAAACTAAACCTAAAAATAAAATAAAATTAAAACTCAACTAAAAAAACCAAACAAATACTAAAATATAAATTAAAACTGAAACTAAGATAAAATAACTAGCAAATAAAATAAAATAAATTTAAACAAAATAAATAATAAAATAAAACTAAAATAAATAAAAATAAACTAAATAACTTAAACCTGGGTTTGCTTGATTTAAAATAAAATTCATGGCTCCAAATCTAGCCTAGATCCAGGCCCAGATCCAGGCCCCAAAGGCTAAGCTAGGCCCCTGGGCCACTGTGCCCTACATTAGGCCACTAAAACCTGGGCCAGCCCAGGCCCTGAGTGGTGTGCCCTGGGCCAAGGCCCTGGGCCACTAGGCCATAGGCACTGGATCAAATCCTAGATCTTTGGATCCACCACTGAGGCTAAATCTACCACTGCGCTGGGCCAGGCCTTACTGACATTGACTTGGGTGGGACCCTAAACCTGGGCCTAGGCCATGGGCTCTGACCCAAGCTAAAGGCTAGGCGTGATAAGAATGGACCTAAAAAGATAAAATAATTAAAATTTAAACCTAAAGATAAAATAAACTGTGGATAATGGCAAATAAGATAAAAGGCACTTAGATAAGATAAAATAAACTAAAATTAAGATTAATAACTAAATAAAGGCCTAAAACCACAGCAAAGCTGGGGTTTGCATGGTTTAAAGAGCTTGGACCAAGTCATGAACCATGAGCCAAAATGGCGTGGGCCGCGGACCTGGGCCCTGACCCAGGCCCTGGGCCCTAAGATCCCAGGCTGACCTAGGCTCTGGGCCCTAGGCTGACCTTGAATACAGGCCACTGGACCCTGAGACTGGACCACGTTCAAGGCCTGAGCTGGGCCCTGAGCGCTGGGCCCCAGATCACAGACCATGGGCCACAGGCCCTGGGCCACAAGGCCCACACTGACGGACCCTGGCCACTGGGCCCTGATGCTGGGCCCTGGGCCCCTGACTGAGGCCCTGGGCCACTAAAGCCTGAGTCATCCTGGGCTTTGGGAGAGCCCTGGGCCCCTCACTGAGTGACCTGGGCCTGGGCCAGGCCCAGGCCCCAGACCCTGACCTGAGCCTGGGCGTTAAGACCCTGGGCCCTAAACTGAAAAACCTAAATCTTAAATGACTTAGAAACACACAAACAAAACTAAACCTAAATTAAATAAAACCTAAAAATAGATAAAGATAAAATGCTAAACCTGATAAAATAAAATAAAAGAAATATATAAAATAAAGAGAATAAAATAAAACTAAAATAATTTAAAGAAATTAACCTAAACTAAAGAATAAAACTAAGGTAAAATCTTAACAAAGATAAAAATAAACACAAAAGAAGTTAAAAAACCTAAAATAAAATAAACTAAAATAAATACCTAAACATAAAAATAAACCTAAATTAAAGCCTAGGCCAAACAAAATCCTAAACCTAAAAATAAATAAAATAAATAAAATAAAATAAAAAAAACTAAAATAAAACCTAAACCTAAACTTAAAATAAACTAAACTTTACACCTAAACTAACTAAATTTTAAGAATGGGCATAACCTTGACGGCATGAATATCACCATCAACTAGACTCAGTCTAGATCTAGTGGTGGAGGCGATAATTATCGCAGTGGTGGTGGGGGATCTATAGGTGCTCGTGGATATGAAGGTGGTGGTAAGATCCATGGTGCTTATGAAGACGAGAGGAGCAACAGAGGTTACAATCATGGTGGTGGCGGCAGGAGAGATCGGGAATATGATGGTGGACCTGCTACTCGAGAGGCAGGGGTGGTTCTGATGGGAACTATAGAAACTAAGGATGATCAATCCACTACTTATGGAACTATGTCTTTATAGCAAAGATGGTTCTACTTATCTAAGGTTTATTTATTTTCTCTATGTGCTCATTTTTATCTATATTAACTTTGTCATAGAAAACTTGGGGTGATACTTTGTTGATGAGCTCAAAAGAAGAAATGTTGAATCTAAATTTATTCTCTATTAAAAAAACCTACCACTAGTTTGCTTAAATTTTAAAATGGGAAAACACTTTACCACTGAGCCAAAACTCAGACCAGACCCTACCCAACCACAACTAAGACATCCAAAATAATACTAAATTCTAGGCACTAGGCCCCAAGGCCCTGAGCCCTGAGCCTAAGCCACAAACCCTGGGCCCTGAGCCACCCTGGGCTCTGGGCCCTAGGCCCTGAGCCCAGGCCACTAAACCCTGGGCCCTCCCTGGGCCCTGAGCCCCTGCCACAGGCCCTGAGCCCTGGGCCCTGAGCCACAGAGCCTACCCTGGGCCAACCTGGGCCTGGGCCAGAGGCGTGAGCCCCACTAGGCCCTGTGAACCTGTGCTCTGACCTCCACTGAGCTGAAGGCCCTAGGCCCTGACCCACAGGCCACAGGCCACTGAGCCCTAAAAGGCCACTGAGCCCTGGGCCCTAGGCCTAAACCCTCCAAACACTGAGCTGGGCCCAGGCCCAGGCCACTGAGCCACACTGAACCAGGCCATGCCTGACCATGCTCTAAAGCCCTAGCCCTGGAAGGCCACAACCTACCCTGGGCCACTCCCTAGGCCACTGAGGACAAACCCTGATGAAATACCTAGTCTGACTACCCAACCCAAAATCATGTTTTGGTGTTTTGTGAGCTTCATGATGGCCCTAATTTTGTCTATTTTTTCTCTCTTTGTTATGGATGTGGCCTCTTGTGCTCCCTAACCTCACCTCCACATCCTGTAAGAGACAATACTTCTGCCATGGCTTCTTCTTTCTTAGGTGCTTCTTGATTTCCTTCACCATATTTTACAATGTTGTGGGTTTAGCGGGTACACTACGTGTCTTGAAGGATCACTTTCATCTCTATCTTTGTACCACTACTTTTCTTGGATTATCTTATGGTGGGTGCAATAAATGTTTTTATTTTAATTGTTGTCTATTGGATTTTGAGTCTTATGTCTAGAGCTATTTTTGGGGCTATTTTTTTGATTGCTTTTGCTAACCTCACCTTACCAACTTGGGAGAAAGCGCCATACCCAAGTTATTATTATTATCTCTTTGAGGATAGGACTTACTTAATGATTTCTTTCGGTATGCTTTTCGAGGATGTTAGTTTCTTTTAAACTGCTTTCCTTTATCTTGAAGGTTTTCAATGATGGCTCCCTTTTGAACCCCTTTTTGTGTCTATGTTGTACCACTATTTTTTATTGTCTTATCTTATGGTGGGTGCAATAATTGTATAATTTTTTAATTGTTGGTTATTGGATTTTCGGATCTTATGTCCATGAGCCTCTTGAGGTTGTTGGTTGTTTGTTAGCTTTGTTTTAGATTACTGCTATTTGCAGTATGATCACCACATGATTGTGGTCTAGCTAACTATTTTTCCATCTTCATTGATTAGACTTGTCCAAATCACTATGATTATGCTATTACCTACTTGAAATTAACTTATGCCTTGTCTATTTTGAATTGGTCCTTTTATGGCCCTTATTGTTATTTGATATCTTGGTTGTTGGTGGATTATCAGTTTATGCCCAACAAGCTCTAAGGTTTTCTCTCATGTCCATAGGTGCTTTGGGGTTATTTTTTTGATTGCTTTTGCTAACCTCACCTTCAACGAAAGAAAACTTTAAACTCTTACCCTAAGCCTAAACCCAAAATCTTAAACCCTGGATCCTAAACCCAAAACCAAACCTAACTTCTAAATACCCCCAACTCCACAAACCCTAACCCTGGGCCCTGAATTAGGCCCTGGGCCCTCACTGGACCCTGGGCTCTGGGCCCTAAGCATAGCCCTGATTCTGGGCCCTAGACTGACCACAATGGGCCCTGGGCCCTGGGCCCTGGGCCACAGGCCTTACTGGGCCCCAGGCCACCCTACCACACTGGAGCCACAGGCCCTAGGCCCTGGGCCCTGTGCCCAGGCCCAAATGCCCTGGGCCTTGTGCCTAAACCCTAAGGCCCTGAGCCCTGGGCCAGGCCACAGGCCCTGGGCCTGGGCCCTGGGCCCTACTGAGCCCTAATACTGAGCCCTGATAGCCACCCAGGCCACAGGCCCTGACCCTGAGAAAGTCGTGTTTTGGTTGCTATATTTTTTGTATAGCTTCATGGTAGCCCTAATTTTTTTGTTTTCTCCTTTATTATGGATGTGGACCCTCTTATGCTCCACAACCTCACCTCCACATCCTATAAGAAACTACAATACCCTGCTACTATAACTTCTTCTTTATGGGATTGGGTTACTTCTTGATTTCCTTCGACCTATTTTTTGATCTTTAGCGTTGGTCACTTTTCTATGCCTTGAAGGATTTCATAGATGGCTTTCCATTGAGCCACTTTCATCTATATCTTTGTACCACTACTTTTTTCTTGGATTATCCTATGGTGGGTCTGATAAATGTTTTGTTGTTTTAATAGTTGTTGGATTTTTTGGGTCTTATGTCGATGGTGGTTTTGGGGCTACTTTTGATTGCTTTACTAACCTCACCTTACCAACATGTAAGGAAAGCGCCATACCCTTGTTATTATTATTTTCTCTTTCTGATTAGACTTACTTAATGATTTCTTTTCAATTTGCTCTTTACGAGGATGTTAGTCTGGCACAAACTGCTCTCTTTTATCTTGAAGGATTTCAATGATGCCTCCCTTTTGAAACCCTTTTTTCTATGTTGTACCCTATTTTTTATTATCTTATCTTATGGTGGGTGCAATAATTATATTACTATTTTAATTATTGGTTGGATTTTGGGATCTTTAGTAGAGCCACGAGGTTGTTGGCATTTGTTGGCTTTTGTTTTCGATTGCTTTTGCTATTTTACCTGGGCTAGATCGATCACCACATGTTTGTGGTCTATCTAAGCGCTACTTTTTCCATCTTGATTGATTAGCTAGTCGGATCCGTGATTATGATTACCTACTTGAAATTAACTTATGCATTATCTATTCTAAATGGGTTTTTTTACCAACTTGTTGTTATTTTCTATTTTGGTTGTTGGTGACTGGATTATCGAGTTTTATGCAAGGCTCTTGGGTTGTCTCTCATGTAAGCCTTTGGGATTGTTTTTGATTGCTTTTAACCTCACCTTCAACGTAAAAGTGAAACTGCAATACCCTTGTTATTATTATTATCTCTTTGCAGGATTAGACTTACTTAATGATTTCAAATATGTCTGCTTTTACTGAGGATGTCAGTTTAGCTAAAAGCCTGATCTTCTTTATTTTAAAGGATTTCAAATATGTCTCTCTTTTGAACCCCTTTTGTATTTATGTTGTACCTCTCTTTTTTACTGGCTTATCTTATGGTGGGTGCAATAATTGTATTGATGCTTTAATTGTTGACTGTTGGATTTTTGGGTCTTATGTCCAGCAGGCTACCTTTGAGGTTGTTGGATGTTTGTTGGTAGTTGTTTTTATGATTTTTTTTTGCTATTTCAAGCGAGGTAGGTGATCACACGATGTTTGTGGTCTACCAATGTTGTTTTTATCATCTTGTTTCCATTAGACTTGTGCAAATCTTGTGATTATGCTATTACCTACTTGGATATTATCTTATGCACTATCTATTTTGAATGGGTGGTTTTATGGACTTGTTGTTATTTTCTATCTTGCTTGTTAGGCGAATTGGATTATTGGGTTTTATGCAACAAGTCTTGGGGTTGTCTCTTTGATTGTCCTTATTTAGAATTATTTATGGTGGGGAGCAGCTTACTACCTATGGCTTCTCATCCATCTAATCTACTACTGCATTCTCATCTTAGCTCTGTTAGACTTCTACATTTCCTGTTTAGGTTTGGGTTATGCTGTCTTGCTTTACATTTGCTGGTTATTAACTTCTGCAATGATTATTATCAAGGGGGTTGTTATCATCTACATTGCTTATTATGATTGGGTTCCTTTTTTACGCTATTTTCTTGGGTTGTATACCGGACTATAAGTTTCATATATGTCCCATATGTTTAGGATTGAGTTAATTACATCTATTTGATTTGCCTTCTTTGGATTTCAACGGACTTTTCAACTAGTTGTTTATTATTTCTTTCCTCTGCGGGCCTTTTACGCTATTTTCTTGTGGTGGGTTTTCATCTAGCTAATTAAACTCTTGGCTCGGTAAAAAATAAGGTGGATCGCAAAGATGGTTCATTTTCATATGTGTTTGGATTCTCATCCTATGGTGATTATATTGATTAGATTTATTCTGTATGGGATCCCCTTTCCCATTCTGCTCTTTATTGTATCCATTTTTATTATGTTTATGGCTTTGTTTAGGTTTGCAGGTTCTAATCCTCATAAGAATTTTAACAAATGGTTGCTATATTCCATAGGTTTGTTGGCTATGATGGCTGTGATGATTTCACTCCTTTTTGGTTTGGTAGTAGCTCTTGAGATGTAACCCTTTCGCTGAAGTTTGGATGCTCATATTTGCATCTTCCCCAATTTGGTGTGATTGAGCCTGAGCCTTCTCTCACACACTTCTTTATAATCTTTCTCAGTTTATGCTATTTTCAATTTTCATTTTTTCTATATTACTTTAACTGCTCTAATTTCTATCTTTCTATAATTTTGCAGGTGCATTTCTCTTGTTCTCTTGCGGGTTTGCTACCTAGTGCCATGCATTCTATCATCTAAAGGCTTTAGCCCATATTCGTTGGCGTCTATGTTAATCAATTTGTATCTTTTGCTTTTCTTTACTCTTTTATTTTGCTTTTGGTTTGTACTTAGATAGGATTTACTCTCTAGGGCTAGCTCTTTGAGCGATAGTTGTGGGTTTATCCCCTATTAAGGACCTCATAACCCTCTCTTTTTTGGCAATAAAATTCCCCTATAAACCCTAAACCAAAACCCAAAACCTAAACCCTAAGTTCTAAACCTAAACCCAAAACTCATAACTTCTTCTTCGGCATGGTGTGACACTCTCTGTAATTACATTTTCCCTTTCATTTTCCCTTGCGGCAGCCAATTTTGATCATTCTCGATTGATTTTTTGATAATTTGTCTCATTGGCCCAATGTGAGTTTCCCCACTCTTTCAATGGCGGAGCACTTTTGTGCGACTAAGCTTATCTATCTTGGTGGCATCGGTAGGGCATCGTTACATGGAATTATGGGTCTAAAATCAAGCTACTACGCCTACATTAAGTCCTTTAAGGATGCATTATCGGTAAGAACCTTTCCCTAATGCTTGATTTGATCTGACCTCATTTCATGGGATATTTGTTATGTGCTTTCGGATCTAGTTGTGGAAAAGTTGGTGAAGCCTTTTGAATTCTCTTTAGTTGGTAAATTTTCCTTACATCATCAACTCGATAACATTCGATCATTTTTCATAGCCTTAAACTTTGGTGTTTTCACTATCGTTGATTAATTCTAGGCATATTTTAATTGACTCTCTATGACTTAGATTAGTTTTGAGTTCTCATACTTTGTTTTTTAATTATCAAATGTGACTTAAAATGGTCTCCTCTTTTTTGATATAAAGAGAATCCCCAATTGTTCTTATATGGCTAGCTCTTCCTAATATGATAATACATTATATTTACATCAAGTTCTCTTTACGGTGGGGCTCTCTTTGGTGACCTCTTCAAATTGATCGACCCTTGTGAGATCACGACCTTCTATTGCTCATATTTTGGTTGAGATTGATATTACTAAAAGCATCCAAAGAAGTTTGGATGTCGAAGTTGGTTATAATCAAAAAGTGGAATTTGAGAACCTATTTTTCACATTGTAAGATTCATGGCCATGATCATTCGAATATTTTGTGTTGCATCCTCATCTTAAAAGAATAAATTGTTAGATCCTAATCTTACTCTATCAAATGAAAAAAATAAATTTTCTTATGTTCTAAAGTCACTCAAAATGGAAATCATCCCCTACCCTACTCCTTTTCTATCCGGTGATTTGCCTATTGGAGTGACAATCGAGCATGTTAAAAGTAATGCTTATGGAGTTCATGAGGAGGCTAATGATAACTTAATTAACATTGCTTCTAATTGTAATAATTTGGTTCCTCAAGATAATACCTGACTCAACTTGCTTTGGCTAGTGAACTCGAGGAGACTCATATGAACCCTAGTAGTGATTTGAATGGAAACTTCAAGTTGGTCCAAAATTTGAAAACAAATTCTAGAGTTGATCCTTTGATGAAAGAACAAAATCTGAAAATGTCTAATCCTTTGATGATGGAACAAAATCTAAAAAGTAATTCTGAAATTGAGCATGAAATTTGTGCTATTAATGGCTTCACAACCTCTCCTTCCCCTACCCTTTAGAGTGATATGCATGCTAACTTTCTTAGCTTAATTGACATTGAAGAAGGAAATTACCATTAGAAATACTTTGACGTCTGAGGTTCTATTCTTAATATCACAAATCAGTCTCTCTCGGATGGTGATACTTGGACAATGATAGACCTTTTCAAACTATTTTTAAAAAAAAATCTCTTAAAGCTAGAAAGTTCACTAATAGCTCCACTAGAACTACTAGATCTTCTCTAACTTCACATAAATAACTATTTTTAGTTTTCTTTTCTTCTTGCTTTTTTATTTCTTTAGTCATCTCTTTTCCTCTCTTTCTTATTTTATTATCATCAATTTTCTAAATTGGAATGTTCGGGGTATTAGGACTCTCATTGTCAGCAACCGTATTAGAAGTATTTTTTGTATTCATAACATAGCCTTACTTGTTGTTATTGAACCATTCATACACTCTTCCAAGATCAACCATGTTACTAGAATGCTTGGCTTTCAAAATTTCTTTTATAATATTAGCAATAAAATTTGGTGTTTTTTTGAATAAGCCAACATCTCTATCCTTGATGATCTTCAATAATTGGTTAATGTCCACATCTCATTGGGTGAATTTTCTGCTTTCGATTCCTTTATTTATTCTTCTTGTAATAGAGCTGGTAGGAACATCTTTTGGGATAACCTAAAAACTTTTGCCTCCTCGGTCAACAAACCCTGGTTGGTTGGGGGTAATTTTAACACTATTCTCTCTTCCTCAGAAAGAAGGGGAGGTTGCTCTCCTAACATTCATTCCATGGAAGATTTTTCTAATATGATTCTTGATTTGTCGATTGATATTAGCTTTTTGTGCTTCGACTATACATGGCATAACTCCAGACTCTGGCAGCGGCTTGATAGGACTCCTTTTAATTCTCTATGGATCAATCAATGGCCCCTTACTTTTGTTGAACATATGAGCAGAACTTTGTCAGATTATGCTCTGCTTTTGGTTTCTGTCCAAAATCCCTCCAATAGATTATCCTCCCCAACTTTATTTAGATTCCAAAATATGTAGATCCAACACATTGATTTCATAAATGTTGTATCCATTAAGCTGGATGGCTCCTCTTCATCGAATAATTGATTAAGGGCATGATTAGCCTCGGCTTAAGCTTAAAGGCTTAAACAAAACCTAAATTGGTGGAATAAGCATCATTTTAAAAATATTTTGCCAATATCAAAATATGGAACAATTAGTTTGTTCTCTTGAAGATGTTATTTTTGATTCTACTAAACTTGAGGAGTTGAATGAAGCTAAAGATAACTTGGTTAAATATCAAAATTTGGAGGAAACATACTACAAAAGGCTAGTAAACATATTGTTGATGGTGACAGAAATACCAAGTATTTCCATGATGTTTTTTTAAAAAAGAAAGCATTACACTCTATTAAAAAAATAAAAAATGATAACGGCAACTAGATCACTGATAATAATAATATTAAAGATTCTGTCATACATCATTTTAAAAACTTATTAAACAACAACCCTACCTTAGAAGCTCTCTCTAGCTCTCACCTAATTTTCTCAATGATTACTAATGATGACAACTATTTGCTTAATTTGCGTCCTACGAAAGCTAAGATTGAAAGTATTCTCAATAGCATGAACACTGATTCTGCTGCTGGTCCTGAAGGCTACACGACTCAATTTTTTCAACATTGTTGGCCTTGATTTTTTTGATGAAAATCCTTTACTTAGATATTTTTCTAGCACTTCCATTGTTCTCATTCCCAAAATTAATAATCCTGAATCTTGGGGCGATTTCAGACCTATCAGCCTTTGCACCTTCTTTCATAAACTCATTGCTAAATTAATTGCTAATAGAATTAGTCCGCTGCTACCTAAAATTATTTCCCAACCAAACTAGTTTCATTAAAGGTAGAGCTATATCGACAACATTCTTCTAGCCCAAGGCTGATTCATGACATTGATGCTCAACTATAGGTGGTAACATCCTTTTCAAAATAGACATCTCTAAATCTTTTGACAACCTCTCTTGGAATTTCCTCTTCCAAATTCTTCTTTTGTTTGGTTTTTCTGACTATTTTATCCACCTCATGAAAAATTGTATTACTAATGTTTGGTTCTCCGTTATCATGAATGGTGAGTCCCTAGGTTTTTTTTCCTTTTATGCATGGTTTGAGACAAGGAGATCCCTTATCTCCCTCTCTTTTTATTATTGCTGTTGAATATCTTTGAGCCTTAATGATCTTTAACAATAATCTAGCATATTTTTTAAAACTCAAGGTGGTCTTCCCATCTCATCTTAGTTTTGTTGATGACTTCATAATCTTTTGCAATGTCTCTACTCATCACATTAAAACTATTAAGAATATTTTAAATAAATTTGGTAATGAAAGTAATCTCTTTCTTAATGAAGGTAAAGTTGTTTTATTCCTTCTTCTAAAATCCTAGTAATAGGATCAACCAAATCTTGAGAATTACTAATTTTAGCAACAACAACTTCTATTAAATATCTTGGTGCTCCGCTCTTTAAAGGTCAGAAAAGATTACATCTCTTTGATGAGTTAATCCAAAAAATCTCTAATATAATTTTTGTTTGGGAATTTCATTTACTCTCATTTAGTGGTAGGCTCACTTTGATTAAGAGCACCCTTAACTCCATGCCTTTATATCTTATTCAAACCATTGTGATGACCAATTCGACCATTAATAGAATTGAGGGCCTCCTTAACAAATTCTTATGGTGTTCTAGTAATTCTACTAAAAGATTGCATTGGACCTCTTGGTATAGAAGTTGTGACACTCTTGTTGAAGGTGGGCTTGGCTATAAGCCAATCAGGGAAGCTATCACTACTTTTTCCTATAAACTTTGGTGGAATTTTAGGAGCAACAATATTCTTTGGGCTAATTTCATGGCCCCAAATACTACGAGTAAGCACCTCTCATTTACCCTATAAAGTGGGAGACTCTCCCAGGTATGGAAAATGCTTTGTTCCATTAAATGGGAAGCAGAATCTTTAATCTCTTGGGGGATTAACTCTAGAACCTCTTTCTTTTGGCAAGATAACTAGATTATAGGTGGGTCCATTGATGAATTACTTTCTACCCACTCCACTGTTGCTATTAAAGTGAACTCTTTACGTGAATAATAAATTAGAACATTAGTAAACTCTTGTATATTCCTTTCTTCTTTTAGATAAGCATACTATTATTTCTATCATTCCTAGCAATCATGATCAGATTCTTTTTAAGCTTTTCCAAAATAGTGATTTCAACCTTAAAAATGTTTGGATTCATATTAAAGAAGCTCATGATTTCTCCAATGTATTTTTTAAACTTTGGAATAACACTATTCCTATTTCCTATTCTGTTCTAACATGGCGTATTTTGAAAACCTTTATCCCTGTTGACTCCTTGATGTGGGGTAAAGGTTTTTACTTACCTTCAAAATGCCTCTGCTACTTTCACATTGAGAATGTGAATCATGTATTTGTTAACGGAGCCATTGCTTCCAAACTTTGGATTTGGTATGATGATCTCTTTAATATTATCAAATTTAATGGCTCCTTAACTCTATACCAACTTCTTGAACTTTATTTTGAAAACACTATTAAAGGCCATTAATGTCATAGCTATCACTCTTATTTGATTCATATAGATGGATAGAAATAATGCAAAACATTATGGGATTCCTATGAACCACATGAGGATAATTGCTAGAATTAAAATAAAATCCATGATTTGTTTAATACCAATTTAATTAACTTCAAATCAATTGGTGTAAATTTGTGGCCAATTGGGTTTTAACTTGTCGGATCCACCCAAGCTGTAAAGATGACAAGATTATTTATTAGGTAAAACCTCATGCTAATTCTATAAAATTAACGATGGCTCTATATCTCAAAATGCTTACGGTTGTGGTGGCATTTTTTAGAAACCTTAATGGTAAAGTCCTATGTGCTTTTGTTTACCCCCTTAATACTTGCTCTATTCCTTTTCTTTGAGCTAATGGCAGTTTACAAAGCTATTGATTTGCCTTCAAAGGTTGGTTCAATATTTTGATTGAGGTGGATGCCCTGTTGCTGATTGATCTTTTGACTTCCATTAAAATGGGCAATATAGAATTATACTACCTTCTTAAGTAGACTAGAGCTCTCCTTTCTCAACTCTATTTTAAAATCACTCATGTATGGCGTAAAGGTAATGCATGTCGCGTGCTAATCTGGGTGCTAGATTAAATGGCATAAAATTCTTTGATCAACTTATACTTCCTAAAAATTTGCATGGTTTGGTTAATTTGGACAATACTGGATTTCCTTACCTTAGAAATTAATCAATCCTATTAGTTTGTCCTATTATATTACCTGTTTAAATGCATGATCAACTTCTGCTTAGTGTCATTATTTCTCAGTTTTCTTTGCATCTTCTTGATACCCCGGTTAATTGTTGATCTACGTGGCATCTCTTGTTGGATTAATTACCTTAACCTTTTTGGGGTCTTCTTGCTATTATTTCCACTATTAATGCTAAGGTGTTTCCTCTCTGCAAGAGGGAGATGTGTTACCTTATGCTTTACTTTCTGCTTTACTTTCTAATCAATAGGGACATACTTCTTGCCATCAAAATTTTGTTAAGGGGTCATATTGTATCTATTTTCCATTATATGATTAAGGTTGTGCTCTATCTCTTTTATTTTTCTAGAAATCTATTAGGCTCATGACTTTCTTTGTATCAATGTTTAATTATTATATTTTTGTATAGCTTCATGGAAAGCCCTAATTTATCAGTTTTTTCTTCCTTTATTATGGATGTGGCCCCTCTTATGCTCCCCTCACCTCCGACAACACATGGAGAAAGCTTCAATACCCTCTTCTTCTTTGCAAGATTGGAATTATTTCTTGATTTCCTTCCAACCTATTTTTATAGATGTTGTGGGCTTAGCTGGTGGTCTGCTTTTCTATGTCTTGAAGGCTTTCAAAGATGGCTTTCCTTTGAACCACTTTCGACTTTATGTTGTACACTATTTTTTCTTGGGTATCATATGGTGGGTATAATAAATGTTTTGTTGTTTTATTTTTATTGTTGTTGGATTTTTTGGGTCTTATGTCCGAAAGCTACTTTTGGGGTTATTTTTATGATTGCTTTTGCTAAACTCACCTTAGCTGTAAGGAGAGAAACTTCCATACCTTTGTTATTATTATTATCTCTTTGTAGGATTGGACTTACTTAATGATTTCTTTCCAGTCTACTTTTACTGAGGATGTTAGTTTAGCTACAAGTCTGCTCTCCTTTGTCTTGAAGGATTTCAATGATGGCTCCCTTTTGTGTCACATGTTGTACCATTTTTTATTGTTTTATCTTATGGTGGGTGCAATAATTGTTTTGTTGTTTAAATTATTGCCTGTTGGATTTTGGATCTTATGTCATTTTACGAGTTGTTGGTTGTTTGTTGGCTTTTTTGTTTTCGATTGCTTTTGTTTGCAATCATCGGATCACCACATGTTTGTGGTCTATCTACTACTATTCCTCCATCTTGATTTAGTTAGACTTGTCGGATCCTTTGTGATTATGCTATTACCTACTTGGAAATTAACTTATGCACTGTCTATTCTAAATGGGTGGTATTATGGCCAGCTTACTGTTATTTGCTGTCTTGGTTGTTGGCTGAACTGGATTATCGGGTTTCATGCCCAACAAGCAGCTACTGGGTTGTCTCTCATGTCCAGTAGGATGCTTTTAGGGATATTTTTCGATTTCTAACCTCACCTTTAGAACCATGGGAGAAAGCTTGCAATACCTTATTATTATTATTGTCTTTGAGTTGGACTTAATAATGATTTATTTCTAGTTTTGCTTTGAGGATGTTGGTTTAGTACAAGCTTACTCTTCTTTGTTAAGCATTTCAATGATGGCTCTCTTTAAACCCCTTTGTATCTATGTTGTACCACTCTTTTCTTGACTTATCTTATGGTTGGTGCAATAATTGTATTACTGTTTTAATTGTTGGCTGTTGGATTTTCGGGTCTTATGTCTAGCAGGCTGCCTTTGAGGTTGTTGGTTGTTTGTTGGCAGTTGTTTTTCTGATTATTTTTGTTGTTTCCAACTGGGCTGCAGCTGATCACCTGATGTTTGTGGTCTATTTAATCTGCTGCTATTTTTTCATCTTCTTTCAGTTAGGATTTTGCAGATCACTGTGATTATGCTATTATCTACTTGGATATTATCTTATGCACTGTCTATTCTGAATGGGTGGTTCTATGGCTAGCTTACTATTATTTGCTATCTTGGTTGTTGGCTTAACTGCATTATCGGGTTTTATGCACAGCAAGCTGCTACTTGGGTTGTCTCTCTGATTGTCCTTATTTGGAATTATTTGTGGTGGGGAGCAGCTTATTACCTGTGGCTTCTAGTCCATCTAATCTGCTGCTACATTATCATCTTGGCTCTATTAGACATTTGCATTTCCTGTTTGGGTTTGGGTTATGCTGTCTTGCTTCACAGTTGCTAATTATTAACTTCTACAATGATTATTAATAAGGGGGTTGTTAACATCTACATTACTTATTCTGATTGGGTACCTTTTTTTGCTATATTCACGGTCGTATACCAAGATTGTAAGTTTCATATATGTCCCATATGTTTAGGATGGAATTAATTACATGCTATTTGATTTGCCTTGATGGATTTCAGTAGGCTTTTCAACTAGTTGTATATTGATTCTTTCCTCTGTCTGGCCTTTTCTGCTATTTTATTGTGGTGGGTTTTCATGCTGGCCTAATCAAACTCTTGGCTCTGGTTAAAAGTAAGGTGGATCTGGCAAAGATGGTTCATTTTCATATGTGTAGGGATTCTCATGCCATGGTGACTATATTGATGATATTTATTCTGCATGGGATCCCCTTTTCCATTCTGCTCTTTGTTGTATCCTTTTCTATTGTGTTCATGGCTTTGTTTAGGTTTGCTGGTACTAAGGTTCAAAAGACTTTCAACAAATGGTTGCTATCTTCCCACAGGTTTGTAGGCTATGATGGTTGTGATGATTTCACTCCTTTTTGGTTTGGTCGTAGCTTTTATGATGTAACCCTTCCGCTGAAGTTTGGATGCTCATATTTGCATCTGCCCCAATTTGGTGTGACTGAGCCTGAGCCTTCTCTCACACACTTCTTTATAACCTTTCTCAGTTTATGATGTTTTCAATTTTCCTTTTGTCTGTATTACTTTAACTGCTCTAATTTCTATCTTTCTACAATTTTCCAGGTGCATTTCTCTTGTTCTCTTGCAGGTTTGCTCCCAGTGTCATTCATTCTCTCATCCCAAGAGCTTTGGCCTAGATCTATTCATTGGCTTATCTATGTTAATCAATTTGTATCTTTTGCTTTCCTTTACTCTTTTATTTTGCTTTTGGTTGTACTTAGATAGGGGATTTACTCTTTAGGCTAATTGTAGCTCTTTGAGCAATAGTTGTGGAGTTTATCTCGTGTTAAGGACCTTGTAACCCTCTTTTTGTGGCAATAAAATTCCCCTTATATGGGGATTCCCAAAAAAAAAAACCCTAAAATTGTAAACCCTAAACAATAAACCCTAAACCCTAAACCTTAAAGCCTACAATCCTAAACCATAAACCCTAACCTTAAACCCTAAACCCTAAACCCTAAACCCTAAACCTTTACCCTAAAAACCTAAAAAAACCCTAAAATAAAATAAATAAAAAAACATAAATCAAAATAAAATAAAAAATAAAATAAAATGAAAGCATAAACTAAAACATAAACCTAAACCTAAACCAAACCTTAACCTAAAAGAAAATAAAATAAAAGAAACTAAAATAAAATAAATAAAATCTACACTAAACTAAAAAAATAAAAATAACTAAACCTAAATTAAAAAATAAAATAAACTTAAAATAAAATAAAATAAAAACTAAATAAAACCTAAACCAAAACAATAAACCTAAAATAAAACTTAAAATAAATAAAAATTAAACCTAAACCTTAAACAAAAAAATTAAACCTAAAATAAAATAAAATAAACCTGACCTAAACTAAAATAAACTAAGCTAAAATAAATAAAACATAAACCTAAACCTAAAATAAACTACACCTAAACCTAAATCTAAACTAAATAAAATAAAATAAACTAAAAATAAACCTAAACCTAAAATAAAATAAAACTTAAAATAAACCTAAAACCTAAACCTAAAAAGAAAATAAAAGGTTAAATCTAAACATAAAAATAAAAATAAAACCTAAACATTAAAATAAATAAAAATAAAACTAAATTAAAAATAAAATAAACCTAAACCTAAACCTAATAGATAAACTAAAATAAGAAACAAAAACTAAAATAAATCAACCAAACTAAAAAAAAATAAAAAAATGAAATAAACTAAAATAAATGAAAAATAAACTAAAAAACTAAGTAAACCTAAACCTGCTGGTATACTTAGTTTTTTTATTTTAAAATCCCTAAACCCTAAACCCCAAACCTCAAACTCATAACCCAAAACCCCAAACCCTAAACCCTAAACCCTAAACCTTAAAAACCCTAAACCCTAAAGCCTAAGTACTAAACCCTAAAGCATAAACCCTAAACCCTAACCGTAAACCCTAAACCCTAAACCCTAAAATCGTAAACCCTAAAACACTAAATCCTAAACCTC
Organism: Cymbidium sinense; assembly: GCA_021442155.1. Lineage (NCBI taxonomy): Eukaryota > Viridiplantae > Streptophyta > Magnoliopsida > Asparagales > Orchidaceae > Cymbidium > Cymbidium sinense. Next base: position 231,816,708 of record CM038214.1, on the reverse strand, counting down.
AAACCCTAAATCCTAAACCCTAAACCCTAAAAACCTAAAATCCTAAACTTAAAAAATAAAATTAAAATACAACTCAACTAAAAAATAAACCTTAACCTAAACCTAAAAAATAAACCTAAACTAAAACAAAAACATAAAAAATAAACTAAAATAAAAAACCTAAAATAAAATAAATTAATGTAAAATAAATAAAATAAACTAAATAAAAATAAAAAATAAGCCTAAATAAAATAACCTTGAACCTTAAACCCTAAACCCTAAACTCAAAATCATAAATCCTAAACCTAAACCTTAAACCCTAAAACTAACCCTAAACCATTATACCTAAACGTTAAACCCCATAAAAAAAATTGACCTTAAAACCTAAACCCTACCAATTTACTTAATAAATAAAAAATAAACTAAATAAACTAAATAAAAAACCTGAACCCATCGGGTTACTTAATTTTAAAAAAAAAACCCTAAACCCTAAAATAAAAATAACACTAATCTCTAAATTTTAAACCCTAAACATTAAACCTTAAACCATAAACCATAAAACACTGCCTAAACCCTCAACCCTAAACCATAAAACCTATAACTGCAAAACCTAAGCCCTAAACCCTAAACCCCAAACCCTAAACCCTAAACCCTAAAACCCTAAAACTCTAAACCTTAAACCCTAAACCCTAAATTCTAAACCATAAAACCCTAGACCCTAAACCCTAAACCCTAAACCCTAAACCCTAAACATCAAACCCTAAACCCTAAACCCTAAACCATAAAAAGCTAAAACCCTAAACCTAAACCAAAAAAAATTAAAATAAAATAAATAAAAAATGTAAACCAAAATAAAAAATAAAATAAACTGAAAATATAAACTAAAGCATAAACCTAAACCTAAACATAAAAAATAAAATAAAAAATAAAAACTAAACTAAAATAATAAAAAACCTAAACAAATTAAAAACTAAACCTAAAATAAAATTAAAATAAACCTAAAATAAAATAAAATAAAAACTAAAAATAACTTAAACCTAAAATATGAACGTATAAGTAAAACCTAAAAATAAATAAAAAATAAAACCTAAACCCAAAACTTAAAAAAACTTAACCCAAAATAAAAATAAAATAAACTTAAACCTAAACTAAAATAACTAAGCAAAAATAAATAAAATAATTTAAACCTAAACCTAAACTAAAAAATAAAACCTAAAAATAAACCAAAAATAAAAACATAAAACCTAAACCTAAAAGAAGAAAATGAAAACCTAAACCTAAACATAAAAATAAAAAATAAAACCTAAACCTTAAAAATAAATAAAATTAAACTAAACTTAAAAATAAAAATAAACATAAACTTAAACCTAAAAAATAAACTAAAATAAAAAACTTAAACTAAAATAAATAAACCAAACTACGTTAAAAAATAAACCTAAATAAAATGAAAAAATAAATATAATAAATAAAATAAACTAAATAAATTAAATAAACTAAATTCGGTTTATTTTTTTCTTATATAAAACCTAAACTCTAAACCCTAAACATTATACCTAAATCCAAACCCTAAACCCTAAACTAAATTAAACTGCTAAAAACCCAAAACCAAACCTAAATCCAAAATCAAACCCTAAACCCTAAACCCTAAGTCCTAACCACACAAAACCCTAAACTAAACCTAAACAAACCCTAAACTCTAAACTATTAACTCTAAAACAAACCACTAAACTCAAAACCAAAACCTAAATTGTGACCCACTAAACCCAAGCCAAACCCTAAAACCCTAAAATCATAAACCCTAAACCTTAAACCCAAAACCCTAAACCCTAAAATCGACTACCCTAAACCCTAAAAAGTTAAAAGCCAAAACTAGAACTAAATAAAACCAAAAATTAAAATAAATAAAAAAATGTAAACTAAAATAAAATAAAAATATAAAATATCATGGAAAACAAAAACTAATACATAAACCTAAACCTAAACAAAAAATGAAAATTTAATAAATAAATAAATAATAACTTAAAATAAAATAAATAAAAACATAAACTAAACTAAAAAAATTTAAAACCTAAATAAAATAAAAAGTAAACCTAAAATAAAAATAAAATAAACCTAAAATAAAATAAAATAAAAACTAAATAAATACCTAAACCTAAATAATAAACATATAAATAAAACCTAAAAATAAATAAAAAATAAAACCTAACCCTAAACTAAAAAAAACTAAACCTAAAATAAAAATAAAATAAACCTAAACTTAAACTAAAATAACCAACTAAAAATAAATAAAATAAATTAAACCTAAACCTAAACTAAAAAATAAAACCTAAAAATAAGCCAAAAATAAAAAAACATAAAACCTAAACCTAAAAGAAGAAAATAAAAACCTAAACCTAAACATAAAAATAAAAAATAAAACCTAAACCTTAAAAAATAAAAGTAAACTAAACTTAAAATAAAAATAAACATAAACCTAAACTAAAAATTAAAATAAAAAACCTAAACTAAAATAAATAAACCAAGCTAAATAAAAAATAAACCTAAATAAAATGAAAACAAAGTAAACTATATAAATAAATAAAATAAACTAAATAAATTAAATAAACTAACTTCTTTGGTTTGGTTTTCTATATAAAACCCTAAACCCTAAACCCTAAACCTTAAGCCTAAATCCAACCCTGAGCCACAAACCTAAACACTGACTCTAAACACTAAAACCCAAAACCTAAACCACAATCACTCAAAACCTAAACCCTAAGTCCTACCCAAACCTGAGCCTAAACCCTACCACTACCTGAGCCACAACCATGACCATAAACCTGACCACAAACCCTGTCAAACCCTAAACTAAATTCAAACCCTAAACCCTAAGCCCTAAACCCTAAAACCCTAAAACCATAAACCATAAACCTTAAACCCAAAACCCTAAACCCTAAAACTGACTACCCTAAACCCTAAACAATAAACCCAAAACCCTATACCCTAAAAAGCTAAAAGCCTAAACTAGAACTAAATAAAACCTAAAAATAAAATAAAAAAAAATGTAAACCAAAATAAAATAAAAATATAAAATATCATGGAAAACAAAAACTAAAACATAAACCTAAACCTAAACCTAAAATAAAAATTTAATAAAAAATAAAAACTAACTTAAAATAAAAGAAATAAAAACCTAAAATAAACTAAAAAAAATTAAAACCAAAATAAAATAAAAACTAAACCTAAAATAAAAATAAAATAAACCTAAAATAAAATAAAATAAAAACTAAATAAAAACCTAAACCTAAATAATAAACATATAAATAAACTTTAAAAAAATAAAAATAAAATGTAAACCAAAAACTAAAAAAAGCCTAAAACCTAAACCATAAACCTTAAAACTTAAACCCTAAATCCAAACCCCTAAAATCTTAACCCTAAAGTAACGGATCTTAAACCCTAAACCACTAAACCCAACCATTAAAACTAACCCTAAACCATAAACCTTAAACCCTAAACATTAAACCCTAAACTAAACCCTAAAGGCCAAGCTTAGGCCTAAAGAAAGCCTAAACTTTAAACTAAAAACCCTAAACCCTAATGACCCAAAATCCAAAACCTTAACTGAACACTAAACCCTAAATTATAAATAAAAGGCTGAAACCCATACTAAATTAACCTAAACCAGAAACCCTCTTGGGCCTAAATCATAAACCATAAACCATAAACCCTAGCTAACCATAATCCTGAGCCTAAACCCTTCGTGAACTCTAAACCCCAAAGCTTAAAAGCGGTGAAAACCCTAAACCCTAAACCCATCCTAAATCCTAAACCCTAAAACCCTAAACCTTAAAAACCTAAACCCTAAACCACTAAAATACTAAAAATGTAAACCTGAACTAAATAAAACTTTAAAATAAAATAAATAAAACCCTTAATCTTAAATAAAATAAAAATAAAGTAAAATAAATACCTAAACCAAAACTAAAATTAAAATAAATTAAAAAAATGAAAATGAACTAATAATAATAATAACATAAACTAAACTAAAGAAATAAAATAACTCTAAGAATAAAAAACCTAAATAAAGTAAAACTAAATGTAAATTAAAATAAAAAAAAAATCTAAAATAAAATAAAATAAAATAAAATAAAACCTTAACGAAAATAAACCTAAAAAATAAAAAAACCTAATCCTAAACTAAAGAAAAACCTTAACCTAAGATAAAATAAAATAAACAAAATAAAATAATCCTTAACCTAAACCAAAATATACTAAACTAAAATAAATAAAACTTAAACCAAAACAGAATAAACTAAACCTCAACTAAATAAAATAAAATAAACAAAAATAAACCTAAACCTAAACTAAAAATAAAACCTAAAATAAACCTAAAATAAAATTAAAACCTAAACCTTAAAATTAAAATAAAACCCTAAAACCCAAACGAAATAAAAATAAAACTTAAACCTAAAATAATAAAATAAATTAAAAACCTAAACTAAAATCTAAACTAAAAAATAGAAACTAAACTAAATAAAATTAATAAAAACTTAAACTAAACTAAAAGTAAAATAAATAAACCTAAAATAAAATTCATAAATAAAATAAAACCAACATAAAATAAAAAAAACATAATAAAATAAAATAAAAAAATAAAAAAACCTAACCTAAAATAAGTGTAAAATAAAACTTAAAATAAATAAAATATAAAACTAAAACCCAAAGAAAATAAACCTAAACCTAAATTAAACCAAATAAAATAATCCAAACCTAAATTAAAAATACATTAAACCTAAATCTAAAATACACTAATCCTATAATCTAAACTAAATATATTAAAATAAACTATAAATAAACTTAAACATAAACTAAAAATAAAACATAAAATTAAACCTAAAATAAAAAATCTAAAGCTAAACCTAAAAATTAAAATAAAACCTAAACCTAAAATAAAAAGCAACTAAAATAAAATTAATAAAACTTAAAACTAAACTAAAAATTAAAATAAAATAAAACTAAAAATAAAATGCATAAACAAAATAAAACCCAAACATAAAATAAAAATAAAATAAACATATAATAAAATAAAATAAAAACTAAAGAAAAACCTAAACCTAAAAAATAAACCTAAAAATAAATAAAATATAAAACATAAACCCAAAAATAAAATAAACCTAAACCTAAATTAAAATAAATTAAACCAAAACCTAAATCTAAAATAAACTAATCTTATAATCTAAACTAAATATAAAAAATAAACTAGAAATAAACCTAAACCTAAACTAAAAATAAAACATAAAATTAAACCTAAAATAAAAAACCTAAAGCTAAACCAAAAAAAATAAAATAAAAACCTAAACCTAAAACTAAAAGCTAAACTAAACTAAAATTAAAATAAACCTAAAATAAAATACATGAAAAAAAATAAATTAAAATATAAAATAAAATAAACTAAACCTAAAATAAAATAAAAATAAATAAATTAAAACCTAAACCTAAAAAATAAACCTAAAAATAAAACCTAAAAATAAATAAAATATTAAACTAAAATTAGAAAAAAAATAAACCTAAACCTAAAATAAACAAAATAAAATAAACCCAAAGCTAAACTAAAATAAATAAAACCTAAACCTAAACCAAAAATATAATAAACCTATACTCTAAACAAAATAAAATTAAATAAAATATAAATAAACCAAACCTAAACTAAAGAATAAAACCTAAAATAAACCTAAAATAAAAAACATAAAAGCTAAACCTAAAAAATTTAGATAAAAACCTAAACCTAAACCTAAAAATAAAAAATAAAACTTAAACCTTAAAAATAAAATTAAAATAAAACTAAACTAAAAAATAAACATAAACCTAAAGAAAAACCTAAAAAATAAACTACAATAAAAAACCAAAACTAAAATATTTAAACTTAACTAAATAAAAATAAAAGCTAAACCCAAACATAAAATAAAAATAAAATAAACATATAATAAAATAAAATAAAAACTAAAGAAAAACTTAAACCTAAAAAATAAACCTAAAAATAAATAAAATATAAAACTTAAACCCAAAAATAAAATAAACCTAAACCTAAATTAAAATAAATTAAACCAAAACCTAAATCTAAAATACACTAATCTTATAATCTAAAATAAATATATTAAAATAAACTATAAATAAACCTAAACATAAACTAAAAATAAAACATAAAATTAAACTTTAAATAAAAACCTAAAGCTAAACCTAAAATTAAAATAAAACCTAAACCTAAAATAAAGAAATAAACTAAACTAAAAATTAAAATAAACCTAAAATAAAATACATGAAAAAATAAAACTAAAACATAAAATAAAATAAACTAAACCTAAAATAAAATAAAAATAAATAAATTAAAACCTAAACCTAAAAAATAAACCTAAAAATAAAACTTAAAAATAAATAAAATATAAAACTAAAATTAGAAAAAAAATAAACCTAAACCTAAAATAAACAAAATAAAATAAACCCAAAGCTAAACTAAAATAAATAAAACCTAAACCTAAACCAAAAATACAATAAACCTATACTCTAAACAAAATAAAATAAAATAAAATATAAATAAACCAAAACATAAACTAAAGAATAAAACCTAAAATAAACCTAAAATAAAAAACATAAAAGCTAAACCTAAAAAATTTAAATAAAAACCTAAACCTAAACCTAAAATAAAAATAAAACTTAAACCTTAAAAATAAAATTAAAATAAAACTAAACTAAAAAGAAACATAAACCAAACCAAAACCTAAAAAAATAAACTACAATAAAAAACTAAAACAAAAATAAATAAATAAACTAAATAAAAATAAAAGCTAAACTAACTAAAATTAAAATTAAAATAAACTAAAATAAATAATAAATAAACTAAATAAAACTAAACTGATTGGTTTACTTAATTTTAAAAATAAATAAACCTTAAATCCTAAACCCTAAACAATAAATCCTAAACCTCAAACCCTAAACTTACACCCTAAAACTAACCCTAAACCCTAAGCCCTAAACTTATAACCTTAAATATATAACCCTAAATCCTAAACCCTAAACCACAAATCCTAAAACCTAAACCATAAACCCACTCCTAAACCACACAAATCCTGCGTAACTGCTTGGCCACTGCTCAGATCCTAAACTGGCTCTACTGACCTGAGCCCTAGACTAAGTTAGACTAAACTGAGCTACCCCAGGCCTGGGCCACTAAATCATGGGCCACTAAATCTACACTAGCCCACTGAGCCTGGGCCCTGGGCCACTGAGCCACTATAACCATGACTCCACACCTGAGGCACAGGCCCTGGGCACCACTGGCACAAGATCCTGGGCCAGGCCCTGGGCCCTGGGCCAGAATACCTGGGCCCTGGGGCCAGGCCCCAGGCCACTGGGCCACAGGCCCTGAGTAGGGCTGAGCTCTGACCACTGAGGCTGAGCCCTGGGGCCAGGCCACTGGGCCACAGACCCTGGGCCCAGGCCTGGAGCCCTGGGCCACTGGGCCTGGGCCTGACCACTGACCATGGGCCCTGAGCTCTGACAGCTGAGGCCAGGCCTAGTCCTGACCCAGATCTAAGACCAGGCCACTAAGACCTGACCCTAGGCCCACCCTGGATCCTAAAGGCCTAAAGATGTTAAACCTAAACATAAACTAAATAAAATGTAAATATAAAATAAATAATTAAATAAAATAAAAACTTATACTAAAACCTTATCATAAACCTAAAAATAAAATAAAAAAAATAAAATAAACCTAAAATAAAAAAATTAAACTAAACTAAAAGATAAAATAAACTTAAGAATAAAAATCTAAATAAAATAAAAATAAAATAAACATGAAATAAAATAAAATAAAAACTAAATAAAACTAAAACCTAAAAAATAAACATAAAAAATAAAACTTAAAAATAAAAAAATAAAACCTAAATCAAAAATAAAAATAAAATAAATAAAATAAAATAAAGCTAAACCTAAAGTAAAATAAACTAAACTAAAATAAATAAAACCTACACCTAAATCTAAAATAAATAAAAAGAAAGTAAAATTATTCTAAACAAAAAAATAAAAACTACAAATAAACCTAAAATAAAATAAAACCTAAAACATAAACCTAAAAAAATAAAATAAAAACTTAAACATAAACTTAGAAATGATGGAGGTTCTGACCATGGTGTTGGTGAGGAAGAATCCCGGGGATATG
>CM038214.1:231766597-231808432 GCA_021442155.1 Cymbidium sinense | reverse complement strand
CCCTAAACCCACAGCCCTAAACCTGGGCCCCAGCCACTAGGCCTTAAACTCCTGAGCTCTAAAGGCCTGAGCCAACCTTAAACTAGATCATATACTGCTAAGCCATGGAGCCTTAGGCAGGGCTTTAAGGCTGAGAAACCTGCAACCCTAAACCCTAGATCTTGCACACGTGGTAAAAGGCCCAAAACCCTAATCTAACCCTAAACCTTAAAGGCTAAAGCCATAATCCATATATCTAAACCCTAAACCAACACTCCAACCCTAAACCCTAAAACCACCTAAACCCTAAAACCCTAAACTCACAAACCTAAACCCTAAAACTAAAGCAAAACATAAACAAAATAAAACCTAAAAGTAAAATAAATAAAAAGCCTAAACCAAATAAGATAAAATAACCCTAAGAATAAAAAACTTATTTAAAATAAACTTAAAATAGTCCAAAAATAAAATAAAATAAAAACTAAATAAAAGCATAAACCTTGAACCTAAAAGTATCGGTTTACTTAATTTTTTAAAAGAAAACCTAAACCCTAACCCTAAATCCAAAAACTAATTGTAAACCCTAAACTATAACATAAACTCTAAACACTAAACTAACTATAAACTCTAAACACAAAACCCTAAACTAATCTTAAACCCTAAACACTAAAACTAACCTACCTAAACTCTTAACCCTAAACCCTAAGACGTGCCACTAAACCCTAAAACATAAAGCACAAACCCTAAACTCTAAACCCAAACCCTAACTCCCTAAACCCTAAACCCTAAGCTAACCCTAAACCCTAAATCCTAAACCCTAAAAATGATAAAACTTAAAGCCTAAATCCTAAACCCTAAACTAACCCTAAACTCTAAGCTAACCATAACCTTAAAGAAACCCTAAACCCTCCTTAAACCCTAAAGCAAACACTAAACCCTAAACCTAAACCCTAAATTAAACCAAAACCATAAAACCCTAAACCATAAACCCCAGACCCTAAACCCAAAACCTAAACTAAATTAAGACTAAAAATAAAATAAATAAATAAAATCTAAACTTAAATAAAATAATAAATTCAAATAAAATAAAAACTTAAACTAAAACTTAAATCTAAACAAAACTAAAATAAATAAAATAAAAATAAACTAAAATAAAATAAAGAAAAATCTAAACTAAACTAAAAAGTAAAATAAACCTCAGAATAAAAAAATCTTAATAAATTATAAACAAAGTTTAAAATAAAAATAAAGTAAACCTAAAGTAAAATAAAATAAAACACTACATAAAAACCTAAACCTAAAATATAAACCTAAAAATAAATAAAATCTAAACCCTAAATTAAAAAAAAAACTAAACCTAAACTAAATAAAATAAATTTAATTAAATTAAATAAACCTAAAAAAAATACTAAACTAAAATAAATAAAACCCAAACCTAAACCTTAATTAAACTAAACCTAAACCTAAACCTAAACCCTAAATAAAATAAAATAAACTAAAAATAAACCTAAACCTAAACTAAAAAATAAAACCTAAAATAAAAACTTAAAACCTAAACCTGCAAAAATGAAATAGAAACCTAAACCTAAACCTAAAAATAAATAATTAAACCTAAACCTAAAAAACATAATAAAAATAAAACTCAACTAAAAAATAAACCTAAACTTATATAAAAAAAATTAACTTAAATAAAAAACCTAAACTAATATAAATAAACTAAATTAAAAAAAAAATAAACCTAAATAAAAATAAAAAATAAAATAAACTAAAATAAATAAAAAGTAAACTAAATAAACTTAAATCTACTAGTTTACTTAATTTAAAAAAAATCCTAAACCCTTAATCCTAAAACATAAACCATAAACTATAAACCATAAAACAAACTCTAAACCTTAAACTGCACCCCTAAAACCCAAAACCCAAAACCCAAACTCAAAACCCAATCGTAAACCCTAAACCATAAACCCTAAACCCCAGACCGTGAACTCTAAACCCTAAACCCTAAACCCTAAACCCTAAAAATTAAACCCTAAACCCTAAAGTTAAAACTCTAAAACCTAAAACCTAAACCCTAAACCCTAAAAAACCCTAAACCCTAAACCCTAAGCACCCTAAACCTAAACCTAAACACTAAATCCTAAACCCTAACTAACCTAACCCTAAACCATAAAAGTATAAATCCTAAAACCCTAAACAAATCCTAAACCTTAAACCCAATAATAAAACCTAAAGACCAAAAGCTAAACTAAATAAACTTAAAATTAAAATAAATAAAATGCATAAACTTAAATAAACTAAAAAAATCTAAACTAAAACATAAACCTAAATTAAAATATAGATAAAGTGTAATAAAATAAACTAAAATAAAATAAATCAACTTTAACTAAACTAAAAAAATAAAATAAACCTAAGAATAAAACTTAAATTAAATTAAAACTAAATGTAAAATAAAATAAAATAAAATAAAAATAAACCAAAAATAAAACTAAATAAAACCTAAACATTAAACTTACCTATCGGTTTGCATAATTTATTGAAAAATACTAAACCCTAAACCACTACCAAAAAAAACCCTAAACCTACTGACCCCAAACACTAAACCTAAAACCCTAAACCCTAAAACCCTAAATCTTAAACCCTATAAACACTAAAGCCCAAACCATAAGCTGAACCCGGACCCAAACGCTAAATCTTAAACCCTACTAAACCCTGATCTCAAAGTACTGAGCCTAAACTCCACTCTACCACTGATCCCTCCCTGAGCCCTGGACCACGGACCCCCAGACCTGACCACTAAACTAACTACCCTAAACACCTAACCCTCAACCTTAACTAAACCTGTGGCTAAACTACCACTAAATCCACCACTCTTCTGACCCTACCATAAACTCTAAACTTTAAACCTAAAATAACCCTATCCTAAACCTTAAACCCTAAATCACTGGATCCTAAGCTGACCTAAACCTCTAAACCACTGAGCCATGATGGCCACTAAACTGAGCCTAACCCCCCCTAAATCTTAACTCCTAAAATCCACCCTAAAACCCTAAAACTTAACGGACCTCCTAACTAAAACCTAAAACCTAAACCTTAACTAAATAAAACCTAAAAAATAAAATAAATAAAACCTAAACCCAAATAAAATAAATAAATTTATAAAATATAAAACCAAACCAAAACTTCAACCTAAACCTAAAATTAAAATAATAAATAAAAACTAAAATTAAATAAAGAAAAGCTAAACTAAACTATAAAATATAATAAAACTAAGAATAAAAAACCTTAATAAAATAAAAAATATAAAAATAAAATAAAAATAAACTTAATATAAAATAAAATAAAAACTAAATAAAAACCTAAACATAAGATATAAACCTAAAAGAAAGCTAAAAATTAATAAAAATAAAACCTAAACCCTAAACTAAAAAGAAAACTAAACCTAAACTAAATAAAATAAAATAAACTAAAATAAATAAACATAAAATAAACTAAACTAAAAGAATAAAACCCAAACCTAATCCTTAATTAAACTAAACTTAAACCTAAACCTAAATAAAATAAAATAAACTAAAAAAAACCTAAACCTAAACTAAATAAATAAAACCTAAAATAGACATAAAATAAAACTTATAACCTAAACCTACAAAAAATGAAATAAAAACTTGAACCTAAACCTGACCTGACCTAAACAATAAAATAAAAGTAAAACTCAACAAAAAATAAACCTAAACTTAAAAAAATTAACTAAAATAAAAAACTAAACTAATATAAATAAACCTAAAATTAATAAACTAAGTAAATAAAATAAATAATAAACTTAAAATAAATAGAAATAAAATAAAATGAAAAATAAACAATAAACTAAATAAACCTAAACTGCTGGTTTTATTTAATTTAAAAAAACCCTAAACCCTAAATCCTAAACCATAAACCCTAAACCTTAATGGCAGTGACTAACTCTAAACCACTAAACCCTAAATCATAAACTCTAAACCCTAAACCCCCTAAATTAACCCTAACCCAAACCTAAACTGGCAGATGAGCACTGAGCCTAAACCCCAAACCCTAAACCCTAAAGCTGTTAAATCCTAAACCCTAAATAGTAAACACCCCACCCTAAACCCTAAACCACAAACCCTAAATCCTAAAACCCCATAACCCTAAACCCTAAATACTAAACCCAAGCCTAAACCTTAAAACCCTAAAACTTAAACCTAAACTAAATAAAACCTAAAATATAATAAAAAACAAACCAAACTTAAATAAACTAAAACTAAACTAAACCTTAACCTAAAATAAAAAATAAAATAAAGTAAACTAATAAAATGGATTAAGATAAAATAAATAATAACCTAAACTACACTAAAAAAATAAAATAAACCTAAGAAGAAAAGAAATTAAATTAAAACTAAACGTAAAATAAAAAGTAAAATAAACCTAAAATAAATATAAAATAAAATAAAATAAAAACCTTAACACTAAACCAACCGGTTTACTTAATTTAATAAAAGAATACTATACCCTAAACTAAACCATAAACCATAAACCATCCTAAACCCAAACCCTAAATCCAAAATCCTAACACTGGCATAACATTAAATCCTAAACCTGAACCCTAAACCACAAACCTAAAATATAAACCACTAAACCCAACCCTAACAAAACCTAAATCCTAAACCCCTGACCCTAAACTGGCTTAAACTTGCTTAAACCTAAAACCCACTAAATCTCAGTGCAGGCAGAACCACTGGCGGTGAAATCAAATCTTAAACCCTAAACACAGAACTGATCACTAAATACTAAACCTAAACTCTAAACCTGTAAATAAAACCACCTTAACTGAGCTGACTAATCCTGGGCCTAAACCTAACTGGGCCACCAGGCCCTGACTTAAATCACCACACAGTGACTGATCGTTAACCTGACCACCTTGGGCTTAAACCCTAAATCCTGAGTGTACCCAAACTCTCCTGAAACTGGGCCCTACCACTACCCAGGCCTGACCACTGAGCCATGAGCCACGGACCACTGAGCTAACCACTGAAACTAGCCATGATTAAACCATAGTTCTACACGTCCTCAGAGTAAATCCTGGGCCACTCCTGTCTGATCCTAACTGATAAACCTAAACTAAACCTAAATCTCAGATGTGACGTCCTAATTGTTGACACTGGGTCCTGAGTGAAACTTTACCAGGCCCTGATCACTGCCATGCTGGGCCCTAAACTACTGCACCATAAATTGACCAAAATCTGAGCCACTCCACTCTCTAAACTCTAATTTATAACACTTTGAGATGACACCACACTAAATCTAAACTCCCTAAACCCAAACCACCCCTTACTTTAAACCTGGACCATAACCCCAAAACCTAAACTCCCTTAAACACCACCCTAACCTAAACTATAAACCTTAAACCTAAACCCTAAACCTAAATTAACCTAAACCCTAAATCTAAAAACCATAATCAAGGTGACCCACTAAACCACAAAGCTTAAACACTAAACCCTAAACACTAAACCCTAATCTAAATCCTAAAACCCTAAACCAACCCTAAAACCCTAAAAAACGAACCACTCCCCAAAACCTACAAACTTAAACCTTAATTAAAGGAAACCTAAAATTAAAAAAAACCAAAACTTAAATAAAAAAATATAATATAATATAAAAAACTAAACTAGAACATAAACCTAAAGCTAAAATCAAAATAAAATAATAAATAAAAAAACTAAAATTAAATAAAGAAAAACCTAAACAAAACTATAAAATATAAAAACCTAAGAATAAAAACCTTAATAAAATAAAATGTAAAATAAAAAAATAAACTTAAAATAAAATAAAATAAAACTAAATAAAACCTAAAACTAAAATATAAACCTAAAAAAGAGGCCTAAAATAAAAGGAATAATAAAACCTAAACCGAAACTAAAAGAAAACTAAACCTAAACTAAATAAAATAAAAAACTAAAATAAATAAACCTAAAATAAACTAAACTAAAATAAATAAAACCCAAAACTAAACCTTAATTAAACTAAACTTAAACCTAAACCTAAACCCTAAATAAAAAAAATTAACTAAAAATAAACCTAAACCTAAACTAAAAAAAAAACCTAAAAATAAACCTAAAATAAAAACCTAAAACCTAAACCCACAAAAATGAAATAAAAACCAAAACCTAAACCTGACTATAACATAAAATAAAAGTAAAATCAACAAAAAAAACTTATACTTAAAAATTAAATAAAATAAAAACCTAAAGTAATATAAATAAACCTAAAATTAATAAACTAAACTAAATTAAATAAATAATAAACCTAACATAAATAAAAAAAATAAAACTGAAAATTGAACAATAAACTAAATAAACCTAACCCTACCGATTTACTTAATTTAAAATAAAGAAACCTAAACCCTAAATCCTAAACCATAAACCCTAAACCCTAAAACCTAAACCCGAAAGCTAACTTAAATCACCCAAACCCTAAACCACAACCCAAAATCCAAACCCTAAACCATAAAGACCCTAAACCCTAAACTAATCCTAAACTCTAACCATAAACCACTAGTACTAAACCCCACCCTAAGTTAACAATAGGCAGAGCCACCCTAAGCCTAAATGCTAAACCTAAACTAAATGGTAAAACCTAAACCCTAACTCCCTAAACCCTAAGACCACTAAATCCTAAAACTTAACCACAACACAACCACTAAAACTGGCCAGGTAACCACAAAACTAAAATCTAAACTAAATAAACCTAAAAAAAATAAATAAACAAACCAAACTTAAATAAACTAAAAACCTAAACTTAAACCTAAAAAAATGAAAATAAAATAAAGTAAACAAATTAAAATAAACTAAGATAAAATAATTAATAATCTAAGTTACACTAAAAAAATTTAATAAACCAAAGAATAAAAAGCTTAAATTAAATTAAAACTATACGTAAAATAAATAGTAAAATAAACTTAAAATAAAATAAAATAAAAACATAAACACTAAACCTGGTGGTCTACTTAATTTAATAAAATAAACTAAACCCTAAACCCCTAAACCTATCCACCCAGGCCCTGACCCAAACCCCTCTGACCATGGGCTTTGGACCCTGACTTATGACCTACCCTGATAAACCCTGAGCCACTGACCACAAACCCTACCAGGCTGGCTAGGCTGAGCACTGATGCTGAGCTGGAGCCACCTAAATCTCATGTGATGGTTGACCTAAATCATGGGCTTGAATCCTAACTGACCAACTGACTCACATCCTCCCAGGCCCTGATCACTACTCCACCCAAACTACCTGATCCACACCTACTTACTGACCTAAACTAAGCTCTGGGCTTGGCCCTAATGACCTGAGCCACTACCAGGCCCTCTATCACTGGATCTAGACCTGAGCACTGGGCCACAACCCTGAGCCATGATGGCCCCTAACCACTGACCACTGATCACTGAGCCACCCACCTAAATCTTGGCTCAAAATCCCAGACCCAAAACAAACTTAAATGGTTCACTAAACCCAACTAAAACCTAAAAATAAACCCTTAACTAAATAAAACCTAAAATAAAACAAATAAAAAAACTTAAACCTAAATAAAATAAATAAATTTATAAAATATAAAACCTAATCTAAAACTTAAACCTAAACCTAAAATTAAAATAAAATAATAAATAAAACTAAAATTAAATAAAGAAAAGCTAAACTAAACTATAAAATATAATAAAACTAAGAATAAAAACCAATAAAATAAAAATATAGAAAATAAAATAAAATAAACTTAATATAAAATAAAATAAAACTAAATAAAAAACCTAAACAAAGATATAAAAACCTAAAAGAAAGCCTAAAATTAATAAAAAATAAAACCTAAACCCTAAACTAAAAGAAAACTAAACCTAAACTAAATAAAATAAAATAAACTAAAATAAATAAACATAAAATAAACTAAACTAAAAAGAATAAAACCCAAACCTAATCCTTAATTAAACTAAACTTAAACTAAACTAAACCCAAAATAAAATAAAATAAACTAAAAAAAAAACCTAAACCTAAACTAAATAAATAAAACCTAAAAATAGACATAAAATAAAACTTATAACCTAAACCTACAAAATGAAATAAAAACTTGAACTAAACCTAGACTGAACCCAAAAAATAAAATAAAAGTAAAACTCAACAAAAAAATAAACCTAAGAAAAAACTAAAATAAAAACCTAAACTAATATAAATAAACCTAAAATTAATAAACTAAGTAAATAAAATAAATAATAAACTTAAAAATAAATAGAAAATAAAATAAAATGTAAAATAAACAATAAACTAAATAAACCTAAACCTTGGTTTATTTAATTTTTAAAAAAACCCTAAACCCTAAATCTAAACCATAAACCTAAACCATGGCAGAGCAAACCTAACTCTAAACCACTAAACCCTAGGCAACAAACCCTAAATCATAAACTCTAAACCCTAAACCCTATTAAAACCCAACCCTAAACCATAAACTAAGCTAATGAGCCCTGAACCCTAAACCCTGAGCCCCAAACCACAAAGCCTAAATGTTAAATCCTAAACCCTAAATAGTGACCTTAAACCCAGACCCTAAACCCTAAACCACAGAGCCTAAATCCTAAAACCCCCATGACCTGAGCCACAAATACTAAACAAAGCCTAAACCCTAAAAGCTTAGGCTAAACTAAATAAAACCTAAAATATAAAAAAACAAACCAAACTTAAATAAACTAAAACCAAAACTAAAACCTTAACCTAAGATAAAAATAAAATAAAGTAAACTAATAAAATGGATTAAGATAAAATAAATAATAACCTAAACTACACTAAAAAATAAAATAAACTTGGAAGAAAAACTAAATTAAATTAAAACTAAAGTAAAATAAAACTAAAATAAACATAAAATAAAAATATAAAATAAAATAAAATAAAAACACTAAATGCGGTTTGTAATTTAATAAAAGAAAACTATGCCCTAAACCCTAGGCCAAACTAAACCTAAACCCCAAACCCAGGCCAACCACTAGCCACAACCCTAAATCCTAGGCCCTGAGCCATGAGCCTAAACCCTAAAACACTAACAGGCCACAAAATCTTAGGCCCTGAGCACTGGTGGGCCAGACATTAATGGCCCAGGCACAAGCCCTAAACCCTAAATCTCAGTCAGGCGTGAGCCTGTGGTGACCTAGATCTTAGCCTGACACTCAGACTGATCCTGAGTACTAATGCAGGCTAGGCCCTGCATGATAATGACCTAACTGACCTAATGACCTGGAATCTGGGCCACTGAGCCTGCCTGGGCCACTGGGCCCTGAAACTAGATCACTGGGCTCTGAGGCCACTGATCGTTGGCCCACCTGGGCCACTGGGCCAGGCTCACAGGCCTGAGTCCTAACTGAGCCCAGGCTCTGGCGGCACTGACCTGGGCACAGGCTTGGGCCACTGGGCCTGGCCACAAGGCCTGGGCCAGGCCACGGACCTGGGCCACTTACTGAGCCCTGAGCCATGAGTTAGGCCATGGGCTCTAGGCGCACGTCCTCAGGGTGGAGTCTACAGGCCATCTGATCCACTGTGTGCACCTAAACCCTGGAATCTCGTGTGGCGTGAGCTGGGTTGTGAGCACTGGATCCTAAAGTGGGCTTTGGGCTTAACCCTGATCACTGAGCCATAAATGCTGGGCAAACCCTGCACCATAAATGACCAAAATCTGAGCCCTAAACCACTGAGCTCTAGGCCCTAAAACTAGTATGGGCCCAGGCCACTTGCACTGTGACCTGGCCAATAAACCAGAGCCATAAAGGCTGCCTAAACACTGAGCCACTAAATCCTGATCTAATCCTAGATCACAAAAACTGAGCCTAAGACTACGTGAGCCTAACCACGGACCACAACTAAACCTTGAGCTAATTAGGGAGAAATTAAAAAAATAAGAAAACTAAGGCTTAATAAAAAAATATAATATATTATAAAACTAAACTAGACATAACCTAAAGGCTAAAGATCAAAATAAAATAATAAATAAAACTAAAATTAAATAAAGAAAAACCTAAACAAAACTATAAAATATAAAAAACTAAGAATAAACCTTAATAAAATAAAAATGTAAAATAAAAAAAATAAACTTAAAATAAAATAAAATAAAAATAAAACCTAAAAAATATAAACCTAAAAGAAGGCCTAAAATAAAGGAATAATAAAACCTAAACGAACTAAAGAAAACTAAACCTAAACTAAATAAAATAAAAAACTAAAATAAATAAACCTAAAATAAACTAAACTAAAATAAATAAAACCCAAACCTAGACCTTAATTAAACTAAACTTAAACCTAAACTAAACCCTAAATAAAATAAAATTAACTAAAAATAAACCTAAACCTAAAAAAAAAAACCTAAAATAAACCTAAAATAAAACCTAAAACCTAAACCCACAAAATGAAATAAAACCAAAACCTAAACTGGACTATAACATAAAATAAAAGTAAAATCAACAAAAAAAACTTATACGTAAAACTAAATAAAAAATAAAAACCTAAAGTAATATAAATAAACCTAAAATTAAACTAAACTAAATAAATAATAAACCTAACATAAATAAAAAATAAAATGAAAAATTAAACAATAAACTAAATAAACCTAACCTGGGTTGTAATTTAAAATAAAGAAATCTAAACCACTAAATCCTAAATAATAAAAACAAACCTAAACCCAGAAGCTAACTCTAAATAGTGAACACTAAACCCTAAACTATAAATTTTAAACCCTAAACCCTAAACCTAAATCTTAAACCTAAATCCAACCACAAACCATACCATAAACCTGACCCTAAAATTAATCCTACTCTACCATACCACAAAATGCCTGAGCCCTAAATCCTAAGTTAGCAATGGGCAAAGCCCTGAGCCACAAGCTGGTGCTAAAGCCCTAGGCCCTAAATGGTGAGCCTAACCCTGACCTAAACCCTAAACCTGGACCCTAAATCCTAAACTCATGGCAAGCCACTAAAGCACAAACCCACCCTGAGTCCTAAAACAAAACTAAAATCTAAACTAAATAAAACCTAAAATAAAATAAATAAACAAACCTAAACTTAAATAAACAAAACCTAAACTAAAACCTAAACCTAAAATAGAAATGGAATAAAGTAAACAAATTAAAATAAACTAAGAAAAAATAATTAATAATCTGTTACACTAAAAATTTAATAAACCAAAGAATAAAGAAACTAAATTAAATTAAAGGCTATCGTTAAAATAAATGGTAAAATACTTAAATAAAATAAAAAAACATAAACCCGGGGTGGTTGATTTAATAAAAATAAACTAAACCCTAAACCCTAAATCCTAACCCAGGCCTACCCAAGCCCTGGCTCTGACACTAAACAGGCCCTACTTGACCTAGTGAAACTCCTGGGCTCCAGGCCCTAAACCTTTAGGCTGACCTGAGCTAATGCTCAGGCTAGACTAAATCAGTGCTGGTCGTGGCTAAAAGCTTGGAATCAGTAACTGAGCCTGGGCCACTGATCACTGGGCCCTGAGCCCTGATCCTGACCCTAGGCGGGCATAATGGATACCTGGTCCTAAACCCCAGCTAGTCTCCTCTGGCCCTGGCCCTGATCACAGGCCTGGGCCTGGGCTACAGGCTTCTGATCTGACCTGACCTGGGCCCTCTGACCTGGGCCCTGAGTTCTAGGCCACAGGCCCTGGGCCCTGGGCCTCTGCGAGCCCATCAGCCTGACACTCCCTGGGCCAGGCTAAACCAGGCCCTAGGCCAGATGGCTGAAGCTGACAGGACCTGGGCCCAGGCCACTGGAGTCTTGGGCCCTGGGCCACTGAGCCACTGCGTCTCATGGTGGGCCAGGCCCTGGTGACCCTGAGCGCAGTGGCCCAGGCCTCAAACTGCCTTAGTCATCAGTGTAGTCATAAAGCCATGGATCCTGAGCCACTGACTTTAAACCCAGACCACTGATCCTGAGTTCAGATCACTGAGTGCTGGCCTGCCATAAACTAGGCACACCCTGAGCCTAAAATCCTGGGCCCCAGGCACTAAACCTATGACTACAGTGGCTGGGCCCTGAGCCACCAACCTGATCACTGACTCCTGACTGATCGGCAACTGACCTGAGCCATAATTCTGAGCCAAACTACATCAGTGAGCCCTGAGCTCTCAGGCTCTAGGCTCTAAACTAAATCCTAAATTAGGCCTAAAATAAAATAAAATAAAGATCCGAAAATAAACTAAACCTGGGATCTAAACCTAAAATGAGCCAAGATAAAAAACCAAGACTAAAATAAATAAACCAAAATAAATAAACTATCTGAAATAAAAATAAAAAAAATATAAAAATAAAGATAAAACATTAACTAAATGAGCTTAAGGTACTGGTTTGGTTGTTTAAAAAAACCTAGGCCAAGATCCTAAACCCTATTATAAAGGCAGGCTTTAGGCCACTCCAAGCCACATACTGGGCTAACTGGACCCTGGCCCTGACCCCAGACCTGAGCCCAAAACTGATTAAAGATCCTACCCTAGGCACATAACCCTAGGCCCCAGGCTAAAAGGCCCTGACACTAAGAACCCTGACACTCGGCCATGAGCCACTGGCTTTAAGGCCCAAGGCCAGACCCCACCTAGGCAACCACTAGTGAGCCCTCACTGACTCTAAACATGAGCCACTAAACCCTAAAACCCTAAACCACTGAGCCAAAACCTTGAGCAGGCCCTGGTGGGTGTAGTCTAAATCGTGGGAGCACAAGGCATCCTGGGCACAAACAACCACTCACGGACTCAGGCCTGGGCACTAGGCCCTGACTATACCTGACCCTGGGCCCAGGTGACCTGAGCCACAGATCTGACCTAGATCAAGCCAGATCCTGGAAACCTGGGCCACTGAGCCCTGTGGCGTGAGTCCTGGGCTAAAGGCCATATAAACCCACCACTAAAGCAGGCACTAAGATCTAAACAGGCACTAAATCCTAAACCAAACCTGAACCTAAACCTGACCTAAACTAAATTAAACCTAAAATAAAATAAATAAATATAATCTAAACTTAAATAAAATAATAAAATAAATAAAATAAAACTTAAACTAAAACTTAAACTAAACTAAAACTAAAATAAAAAAAAAAAATAAAAAAATAAAATAAAGAAAATAAAGAAAACCTAAACTAAACTAAAGTAAAATAAATCTATTAATAAAACCTTAATAAAATATAAACTAAACTTAAAATAAAAGAAATTAAACTAAAATAAAATAAAATAAAAAACTAAATAAAAGAAACCTAAAATATAAACCTAAAGAAAACCTAAAGATAAATAAAACTAAAATTAAACTAAATAAAATAAATTAAATTAAATTAAATAAACCTAAAAATAAACTAAACTAAAATATATAAACCCAAACCTAAAAATTAAACTAAAGTTAAACTAAACCTAAACCCTAAATAAAATAAAATTAACTAAAAAACAACCTAAACTGGCCTAAAAATAAAACCTAAAATAAACCCAAAATAAAACTAAAACCTAAACTCAGGATGAAATAAAACTAAAACTCCCCACTCCTAAACCTATCTCAGTGTATGGTGTGCCACTAAATCATGACCTAAATCCTACCACTGGCTTTGGGCCCTAGGCCTTGATCCATGCCCTACCACTGAGCCACTGGGCCACTGCCATAAATGCCCTAAACTATCACTGGACCTGGGCCCTGGGCCTGCAGGCCCTGGGCCCTGGCCCAGGCCTGACCTGGGCCTGATCTGACCCACTGACTGGGCCCTGCTGAGCCTAAACTGTGCTGAGCCAGGCACCTGACTCTGGGCTCTGGGCCACTGAGCCATGAGGCAGGCCTAGGCCAGCCAGGCCCTGGGCCTGAGTCCTCAAACCCTATCCCTCCTGGAGTCATGGGCCTGAGCCGGACCTGGCCCTGAGCCTGATCACAAGGTAAATAAAGCTAAATAAAATAAATAAATAAACTTAAACCTAAATAAAAATAAAATAAAATAAAATAAAACTAAACTAAAACTTATATATGGACTTAAAAAATAAAATCAAAAAAAATAAATTATAATAGATAAAGAAAACCTAAACTAAACTACACAAAAAATAAACCTAAGTGTAAAAACTTCATAAAATGGAAAATGTAAAATAAAAATAAAATTAACCTAAAATAAAATAAAATAAAAACTAAATAAAACCTAAACCTAAAATATAAACCTAAAATAAATAAAAATAAAATTTGAACCCTAAACTATACAAAATTAAACTAAACTAAATAAAATAAAATAAACTAAAATAAAATAAAGCTATATAAACTAAACTAAAATAAATAAAACCAAAGTAAACTAAACCTAAACCTAAAACTAAACCCTAAATAAAATAAAATAAACTAAAAATAAAACTAAACTTAAACTAAAAATAAAACCTAAAAATAAACCTAAAATAAAAACCTAACACCTAAACCCAAAAATAAAATAAAACCTAAACCTAAACCTAAAATAAAAAATAAAACTTAAACCTAAATAACAAAATAAAATAAAACTCAACTAAAAAGTAGTATACCTAAATCTAAACTTAAAATAAACTAAAATAAAAACCTAAACTAAAATAAATAAACCTAAAATAAATAAACTAACCTAAATGAAATGAAAATAAACCTAAATAATAAAATAAAATGAACTAAAATAAATAAAATAAACTAAATAAACTTAAGCTAATGGTTTGGTCAGTTTAAAATAAAAATCTTACCCAAATCCTAAACCCTAAATCCTAAACCCAACCAAACCCTAAACCAACCTGCCTTAAACGCTAATCCTGCAACCCTGAGCCCCCACCTGAACCCCAGGCCCCAGGCCCAAAACCTGTAACCCTAAAACCCCAGACCCTAAACCACAAACACTAAACCTAAACCCTGATGGCCAGGCTCCAGGCCCTAAACATAGGCCTGAGCCCTGAGCCTGACAGCACCCAAACCCTGAGCCACCCTAAACTAATAATGACCTGACTGAGCCTAAACTGACCCTAGGCCTAAAATGACACTGACCAGGCCGTATATCTGTGCCTAAGGCCTGAGCATAAACTCAAAGGCCCTGCCACCTGAAATATCAGAGCCCTAAACCTAAAAACTGCTAAACCTAAACCCAAATCCACAAACCTAAAGGCCATAAAAAAGCTAAATCCAACCCTGGGCCCTGAGCCCTGGGCTAGGCTTAACTGACTGAGGCCAGGCACTAAACCTGGGCCCTTAAAGCTGGAAGCACTGCCTGACCTCTAAATCTGACCCTAAACCCTAAAACCCTAAATACCTATCCAGGATCCTAAAAACTAACTTAGATAAAACCTAAAAAATAAAATAAATGTAAAGATCTAAACTTAAATAGATAAAAAAAATAAAATAAACTAATATAAAATAAAGAAGAAAAAAACTAAACTAAAAATAAAATAAACCTGCTAATAAAAAACCAATAAAATATAAACTAAACTTAAAATAAAATAAAGTAAACCTAAAATAAAATAAAATAAAACTAAATAAAACCTAAACCTAAAATATAAACCTAAAAGAAAACCTAAAATGAATAAAACATTATAAAAAACTAAAAAATAAAACTAAAATAACTAAACCTTAATTAAACTAATGCTAAACCTAAACCTAAACTCTAAAATAAAGTAAAATAAACTAAAATAAACCTAAACTTAAACTAAATAATAAAACCTAAAAATAAACCTAAATTAAAACCTAAAACCTAAACCTAAACCTAAACCTAAAACAAATAATAAAACCTAAACATAAAAACAAAATTAAAATAAAACTCAACTAAAAAATAGTCCTAAACCTAAACCTAAAACATTAACTAAAATAAAAAAACTAAACTAATATAAATAAACCTAATATAAATAAACTAAAGGTTAAATAAAATAAAAATAAAATAAACAAAATAAATAATAAGTAAACTAAATAAACCTAAACTAATTGATTTATTTAATTTTAAAAAAACCTAAACCCTTAATCTAGCCATAAACCCTAACTGTGAACCCTAAATCTATGCCCCTAAAACCACAAAAGGCCAAAATCCTAAATAAACCTAAACCTAAACCTAAACCATAAACAGAATCCAACCCTAAACCCTGGCCCTAAACCTAAACTTTAAACCTAAACAAAAGGCAGCAAATCCTAAACCCTAAATCATATACCTAAACCATAGCAAACCATAAACTTTAAAGGCTGAACCTACACCCTAAATCCTAAATCTTGCACACTAAAGGTAAAAAACCCCAAAACTGATCTAACCCTAAAGCATAAAGCCTTAAGATCCTAAACCCTAGAAACACTAAACCCTAAACTAGATATCTTAAACCTTAAACATTACTCAAAACCTAAAACAAACCTACAAATCTAAACTAAACCCTAAAACCAAAAGGCTAGGCTAAAATAAAATAAATCCTAAAAGTAAAATAAAATAAAAGCTCTAAGCCTAAATATAAAAATCACTTTAAGAATAAAAAACTTAACTAAAAAAACTAAATGTAAAGTAAAATTAAAATAAACTTAAAATGGTCCTAAAATAAGATAAAATAAAAAACTAAATAAAACATAAACCTTGAACCTAAGTCTTGGTTTGCTTAATTCTTTTTGAAAGAAACCTAAACCCTAACCCTAAACCAAAAACTAATTGTAAACCCTAAACCCTAACACCCTAAACTCTAAACCCTAAACTATAAACTCTAAACACAGATCCTAAACTAACCTAACCACTAAAACTAACCCTAAAAAACTCTTAACCTAAACCACAAGGTATGTAAAACCCTAAAACATAAAGAACAAACCCTAAACGCTAAACCCAACCTAACTCCCCTAAATGACTGGTAACCATGACCCTAAACTGAAACCTAAATCCACAAATCCAAATGATAAAACTGATGCAAATCCTAAACCCAGTGACAGGACCTAACTAAAACACCCTAAACCTAAACCCTAAACCAGCCACCCTAAAAACACTACCCTACCACCCAAACCCTAAATCCTGGGCCAAACCCAGCTCTACCCTGACCACGGACCCTAAACCTACTAAACTAAATAAACCTAAACATAAAATAAATAAAATAAAATATAAATTTAAATAAAATAATAAAATAAAATAAAATAAAACTTAAACTTAAACTTAAACCTAAACAAAACCTAAAATATAATAAAATAAAATAAACTAAAATAAAATAAAGAAAACTTAAACTAAACTAAAAGTAAAAAAATAAACCTCAAAATAAAAAAATAAAATATAAACAAAGTTTAAAATAAAAAATAAACCTAAAGTAAAATAATAAAAAAACAAAATAAAACCTAAACCTAAATATAAAACCTAAAAAAAAACCTAAAATAAATAAAATCTGAACCCTAAATTTAAAAAAAACTAAACCTAAACTAAATAAAATAAATTAAATTAAATTAAATAAAATATATTAAACTAAAATAAATAAACAAACCTAAACCTTAATTAAACTAAACCTAAACCTAAACCTAAACCTTAAATAAAATAAAATAAATAAAATAAACCCTAAACTAAAAAAATAAAACCTAAAATAAAACCTAAAACCTAAACCTACAAAAATGAAATAAAACCTAAACTAAACCTAATTAATAATAAAACCTAAACCTAAAACATAATAAAATAAACTCAACTAAAAAATAAACCAAACTTATACCAAAAAAATTAACTAAAATAAAAACCTAATATAATAAAGATAAAATAAATAAACCAAATTAAATAAAATAAAAATAAACCTAAATAAAAATAAAAAAATAAAATAAACTAAAATAAATAAAATAAACTAAATAAGCTTAAATCTACTGGTTTTAATTTTTAAAAGAAACCCTAAACCCTTAATCCTCATTATAAACTATAAACCCTAAAATAAACTATAAACTACTTACACTAAGAACCCTAAAACCCAAAAACCCAAACCTAAAACCCTAAACCCCATGAGCCCTAAACCCCCCAGGGTGAACTCTACAGGCCACTAAACCTCCACAGGCCTAAACTCTAACCACCAAAACCCTAAACCTACCACAAACCACTGACCCCAAACCCAATCAACCCTGAGCCACTAGGCCCTAAGCCAAGCTGAGCCCTGACCTAACTAAACCATAATCCTAAATCCTAAACCACTGAGCCTAAACCTAAACCTTAAACCTTAAAACACAAGAGAGAAGCTAAAATAAACTTAAAAATAAATAAAATAAAATGCTTAAATAAACTAAAAAATCTAAACTAAACATAACCTAAATTAAATATAAATAAACTAAACAAATAAAAATAAACTAAAATAAAATAAATCATGGCTTTTAACTAAAACTAAATAAAATAAAATAAATCTTAGAATAAATGAAATTAAAACTAAATGTAAAAATAAAAAATAAATAAAATGTAAAATAAAAACTAAATAAAACCTAAACATTAAACTTAAACTACCAGTTTAAATAATTTATTAAAACTAAACCCAACCTACACTGAACTAAATCATAACTAAACTACTTGCAAACACTAAAAGATCCTAAACTAAAACCTAAATCTTAAACTCAAAACCCTAAACCTGATCTAACTGCGGACCTGGCCCTGAGTGCTAAATCTTGAGCCACTCCCCAGATCCTAAATCCTCAGATCCACTCTGGGCTCTAAACTCTAAACTGGCAGGCCACATCACTGAGCCTCCCTAACTCTGACTCCACCTGACCTACCCACCTGCCTAACTCCTGAGCCACAACCACTCCCACAGGCCTCCTTGACCTCCTACTGGGCCACTGACCTAGGCCTGGGCCACTGAGCCACTGACCCTACCACTGACCTGGGCCATCTACAGGCCCTACCTCTGACCTGGGCCTAAACTGGGCTTATGCACACCTTTGACCTGGGCACAAAACCACACCCACTCCCTGATCCTAACTGATCACTGGGCTTTTAAACACAGGCCACTGAAATCACTGAGCCACGTCCTAAATCTAAATCCTAAAATCCTAAACCCTACCTAAATAAACCATAAACCTAAACCTAAACAAAACCTAAACATAAGCCTTTGGCTGAATAAAACCTAAAAAATAAAATAAATAAAAAAACCTAATAATAAAAAATAAAATTATATAATATAAAACCTAAAACCTAAACCTAAACCTAAATTAAAATAAAATAATAAATAAATAAACTAAAATTAAATAAAGAAAACCTAAACAAAACTATAAAATATAATAAACCTAAGAATAAAAACCTTAACAAAATAAAAGAATATAAAATAAAAATAAAATAAATTTAATGTAAAAATAAAACAAATCTAAATAAAATCCTAAACCTAAGATATAAACCTAAAAGAAAGAAAATTAATAAAATAAACCTAAAACCTAAACTAAAAAAAAAAACTAAACCTAAACTAAATAAAATAAAATAAACTAAATAAATAAACATAGAAATAAACTAAACTAAAATAAATAAAACCCAAACCTAAACCTTAATTAAACTAAACTTAAACCTAAACCTAAACCCTAAATAAAATAAAATAAACTAAAAAACTAAACTAAACTAAAAAAATAAAACCTAAAATAGACCTAAAATAAAACCTAAAACCTAAACCAACAAAATGAAATAAAACCTAAACTTATTCTGGACCTAAAAAATAAAATAAAAGTAAAACTCAATAAAAAAATAAACCTAAACTTAAAAACTTAACTAAAATAAAAACCTAAACTAATATAAATAAAACTAAAATTAATAAACTAAACTAAATAAAATAAATAATAAACCTAAACATAAATAGAAAATAAAATAAACTAAATAAACCTAAACCTACTAGTTTATTTAATATAAAAAAAACCCTAAACCCTAAATCCTAAACCAAAAACCCTAAACCTTAAACCCTAAAACTAACTCTAAGCCCTAAACCTTAAACCTACAACTCTAAACCCTAAATTGTAAACTCTAAACCCAAACCCTAAACTAAACTAAATAAAATCAAAAATATAATAAATAAACAAACCAAAACTTAAATAAACTAAAACCTAAACTAAAACCTAAATAGAAAATAAAATAAAGTAAACTACTAAAAATAAACTAAGATAAAATAAATAATAACCTAAACTAGACTAAAAAAAAATAAAATAAACCTAAGAAGAAAAACTAAATTAAATTAAAACTAAACATAAAATAAAAGTAAAATAAACCTAAAATAAATATAAAATAAAACCTTACACAAGACCAGTGGGGTTTGCTTATTTAATAAAAAAATACTAAACCCTAAACCCAAAACCCTGGCAAATCCTGAGCCCAAACCATAAACCCATAACCCTACACTAACTACCCCCACTGACCCCTGGGCCCTCTACCACTGACCTAAACCCTGGGCCACTCCTGAAACAGCAGGCATTAATCTTTGGGCTTAACCTGAGCCACTGATCATCATGTAGTGTGAGCCCTGAGTGGTGACCCTAAATCTTGACCCTGACTGGGCCAACCTGATCTGAGCGCTTACCAAAACCTCCCACATGACACTGACTCAGGCCACTCTAACCTGAGTCCTCCTAAGGCCCTGACCACTGCGCACCAGGCCAGGCCCCTTTAAACTCCTAAACTCTGATCTGATCACCTCAACCTGATCCACTCTGACCTGACCTCCTAAAGGCCCTGCCTAATTTTGGGACCTAAACCTGACTACCCAATTGGCTCACAGGCCCTCCTCAGGCACTGACCAGGCCACTGGGCCAACAGGCCATAGGCCCTGATTATATAAACCCTGGGCCAACCCTGATTAAACCATAAACCCTACCCTGCAGCTCTTAAATCCTGGGCCACAGGCCCTGGAGTCAGAATGTGAGGCTAGCCTTAATTAGGCCACATCACCCTGACTTTGGGCCCAACTACTGATCTAAACCCAAGGCCACTGGGCCATAGGCCAGCACCATAAACTGACCCTGGGCTCTAAAGGCCCTAAACTAGGCTGAGCCTCGGACCTAACCTGCAGGCCACTGACCTGACCTAAACCTACCAACCTCCACTCCTATGATCTTTAAACCTGAGCCACTGGGCTTAAACCTGAGCCACAGACCCTACACCTAAACCAACGTTAAACTTTGATCCTGATCACTGAGTGCTGGGCCAGGCTGAGCTTAAACCTAAACCCTAAACCCAAACCATGGGCCTGAGCCATAAACTTAGGCACTAAACACTAAACCCTGGACCCTAAGCCTAAATCCTAAACCTATGTCCTAAACCAACTATAAACTCTACCACAACCCTGAACTCTAAACCCTTAACCCTCACTTAAAACCTAAAAATATAAACCTAAACTAAATAAAACCTAAAAATAAAATAAATAAATAAAATCTAAACCTAAATAAAATAATAAAATAAAATAAAATAAAAAACTTAAACTAAAACCTAAAGATAAGCCTTTAAAAATAAAATAAAATATAAAATAAAGTATAATAAAATAAAGAAAACCTAAACTAAACTACATAATAAAATAAACTTAAGATTCAAAAACCTTCATAAAATGAGAAAAGTAAAATAAAATAAAATAAACTTAAAATAAAATAAAATAAAAACTAAATAGAAATTTAAACCTAAAATATAAACCTAAAAATAAAAAAAAAATAAAACCTAAACACTAAATCGAACACAATAAAATAAACTAACATAAATAAACCTATAAATAAACTAAACTAAAAAACCTAAATTAAACTAAACCAAAACCTAAAACTAAACTATAAGAAAATAAAATAAACAAAAATAAACCTAAACCTAAAATAAAAAAATAAAACTTAAACCTAAAAATTATAATAAAATAAAACTCAACTAAGAAATAAACTAAACCAAAATCGAACCTAAAAAATAAACTAACATAACCTAAACTAAAATAAATAAATTAACCTAAATAAAAATAAAAAATAAAATGAACTAAAATAAATAAAAAATAAACTTAAAACTACTAGCTTAGTTAATTTTAAAAAAAAGACCCTAAACCCTAAATCCTACCCAAACCTTAAACCCAAACCCAACCTAAACCACTAAACACTGACCTACCCTATGCCTAAAACCCCTAAACTAAACCATGGTGCATGCCCTGACCCTAAACCATAAACCCTAGGCAAATGTGAGCCTACAACCCTAAACTTAAATCTTACACTAAATCCTAAAACCTAAACCCTAATCTAACCCTAGCCCCTAAAGCCTAAACTCTAAACACTAAAGCTAAACACTAAAGCCTAAACCCTAAACCCTAAATCCTAAACACTAAACTTAAAACCTAAACCACAAAACCCTAAACCCTAAACTAACTCTAACCTTAAAACCAAAAACTAAACATAAATAAAATAAAACCTAAATGTAAATAAATGGAAAACCTAAGCATAAATAAGATAAACCTAAGAGTAAAAAACATAAATAAAATAAAAGAGTAAACATAAAATAAAAATAAAATAAATAAAATGGTCCTAAAATAAAATAAAATAAAATAAATAGCTTAAACCCTAAACCTAAAAGTATCGGGTTTGTAATTTTTTATTAAAAATTGAAATCTTAGACCAAACCCCCAGAACCCTAAAACCCTAAACCCCCAGCCTAGGCACTAAACCCTAAATACTGCTTGGCAGAGCCCTAGGCCCTAAACCCTAAACTCTAAACCCCAACACTAATCATAAACCTAAACCCTAAACCCTAACACCATAAACCTAAACCTAAACTAACCATAAACCCTAAACAGACCCTAAACTAACCCTGACCCCCAAAACTCTTAACCCTAAACCTCGGGGTGCCACCATAAAATCCCTAAACCCTAAACCATAAAAAACAAACCCTAAACTTAACTCTGCTCACCCTAAACACTAAGCCTTGAGCCCTTAAAACCAAACCCTAAAACTAACATAAAACCCTGACCCTGACTAAACCCTCCTAAACCAAAACCAAAACTAAACCTAAAAAATAAAACATAAAATAAATAAACAAACCTCAATAAAATAAAATAAACCTAAGAATAAACTTTAAATAAAATAAACTAAAACCCTAAACCCTAAATGATCAGATAAACCTAAAATAAACTAAAATAAATAAAATAAAATAAAGAAAAATAAAATCTGGACCTAAGATCTGGGGTTGAGTTTAAAGATAATAACTCAGGCTCTACCCTCCCATCTAGGCCCCTCTGAGCCATGAGCCCAGTTTTTGATATACCCTCCCTGAGCCCTGTCTAAACCAAACTCTCTGACCCAGGCCCTACTATGGCTTTGACCTACTAAACCCTGACACCTGAGCTAACCACTGATGCATCCGTCCTGATCCAGAGCTCTACCAGGCCACCCAAGGCCTAAATCTTGACCTGAGCCCTGGCCACAACCCTGGGCCCTCCCCTAAAACTGAGACTGGCCACAACTAGGCTCAGGCTGATCTGACTTTAAACCTTGACACCAGGCCCTGACTGATCTGACCCTGGGCCTTAAACTAAAAGGCCTAGCCAGAGGCCTAGGCCTGGGCAGGCCCTCCCAGCTGGGCTTTACCAACCTGGGCAGATCCTAAACACTGACCCAGGCCACTGGGCCCTGGGCCTGGCTGTCACTAGGCCACCAGGCTCTGGGCTTAACCACTAAACCTGAGCCAGTTGACTGAAATCACTGAGCCACTACCCTAAATCTGAGCCACTGACCCTATTTTAGCCATTGACCCCAACCATGGGTTGGCCAACCCTAGGCCACATGGACTACACTTTGGACTCAATCCTCCTGACCTCATTATAGATCCTAAACCCTAAAACCCTAAATCATAAACCCGAAACCTAAACAAAACTAAACTTAAAACTAAATAAACCTTAATGGAGAGGCATAAACCTAAATAATAAATAAAATAAAATAAAATAAAATCCAAACCTATAACTAAAATAAAATAAAAATAAAATAAACTAAAACAAAATAAAGAAAACATAAACTAAACTAAAAAAATAAACCTAAGAATAAAAAACTTAATAAAATAAAAACTAAACATAAAATAAAACTGAAATAAACCTAAAATATAATAAAAAAATTAAATGAAAACCTAAACCTAATGTAGAAACCTAAAAGCAAATAAAAAATAAAACCTAAACCCTAAACTAAGAAAAATTAAACCTAAACAAAATAAAATAAAATAAACTAAAATAAATAAACCTGAAAATAAACTAAACTAAAATAAATGAAATATAAACCTAAACTTAAAATAAACTAAACCTAAACCTAAACCTAAACCCCAAATAAAATAAAATAATTGAAAATAAACTTAAACCTAAATTAAAAAAAAATGAAAGCTAAAAATAAAATAAAATAAAACTTAAACTTAAACATACAAAATAAAATAAAACCCTAAACCTAATCCAAAAAAAAAGTAAAACCTAAACTTAAAAATAAAATAAAATAAAATGCAACTAAAAAAACCTTAACCTAAATCTACAACTAAAAATAAACTAAAATTAAAAATTTAAACTAAAATAAATAAATAACTTAAATAAAATAAACTTAAATAAAAATAAAAATAAAATAAATTAAAATAAATAAAAAATAAACTAAATAAACTAAATAATAAATGGGTTTACATGATTTATAAATAAAAATAAAATCCTAAACCCTAAACCACAAAGCTGGCAAAAAAACCCAAACCCTAAACTTTAAACCTACCCTAAACCCTAAACCACAAATACCTAAACTAACCTTAAACTTAAATACTATTGAGCCCTAACCACCACCTAAATCCTAAACATTAACCTGATCATCCTGATTAATGATCCTAGCCTAAAATCACAAAACCCTAAACTGAGCCCTAACTGAGCACTAAACCTCAACTAGCCAAAGGCCAGGAAACCTTTATCTAAACCTAAACCATACAAACTAAAAATGACAGCCAAACTTAAACCCTAAACCCACAAACCACTAAATCTCACTGAGCCCTAAAGCCAAACCTAAACCACACCCAAATGCTAAACTTAAATCAAAATCCTAAATCAAAACCCTAAATTATAAACCCAAACCACTAACCCACAAACCAGACCAAAAACCTAAACTTAAACGATTAAACCTAAAAGTAAAATAAATAAAAGGCTGAAACATAAATAAAATAAATAAATAAAATAAACTAAGAACTCAAACCTAAAATAAAATAAAATAAAATTAAAATAAATTAAAATAAAATAAAGAAAACCTAAACTAAACTAAAATATAAAATAAACCTTTATAATAAAACCTTAATAAAATAAAATCTAAACATAAAATAAAACTAAAATAAACCTAAAATATAATAAAAATTAAATAAAACCTAAACCTGAAATATAAACCTAAAAATAAAACATAAGAATAAATAAAAATAGAACTTAAACCATAAACTAAGAAAAAATTAAACCTAAACTAAATAAAATAACATAAACTAAAATAAATTATCCTAAAAATAAACTAAACTAAAATAAATGAAACATAAACCTAAACATAAAAAAAAACTAAACCTAAACCTAAACCAAAACACTAAATAAAATAAAATAAACATAAAATAAACCTTAACTTAAACTAAAAAATAAAACCTAAAAATAAAACTAAAATAATAACCTAAACTAAAACTTACAAAAATAAAATAAAAACCTAAACCTAATCCTAAGAATAAAAAGTAAAACCTAAACCTAAAAAATTAAATAAAAATAAAACTCAACTAAAAAAAACCTAAACCTAAATCTACAACTAAAGATAAATGAAATTAAAACCTAAACTAAAATAAATAAACTAACTTAATTAAAATAAAAATAAACCTAAATAAAAAATAAATAATAAAATAAACTAAAATAAATAAAAAAAAATAATAAACCTAAACCAGGTTTGCTTAATTTAAAATAAAATTCATAACTCCTAAATCCTAAACCCTAAATCCTAAACCCAAATCCTTAAACCCCAAACTAAACCTAAACCCTAAACCCTATAACCTAAACCTTAAACCACTAAAAAAAACCACCAAACCCTAAATTATCCTAAACCAAAAACCCTAAACTAAGCGTAAACACTAAATTCTAAAATCCTAAATCAAATCCAAAACTCTAAAGCATAAATACTAAAACCCTGCACACTAAACCCTAAACCCTAAACCCTGACATTAAACCCTAAATCATAAAACCCACAAACCCTAAAACCCTAAATCATAAACTCTAAACAAAACCAGAAATGTGTAAATAAAATAGACCTAAAAAATAAAATAATTAAAAATTTAAACCTAAAAAAAAAATAAATAAACCTATGGATAAATAAATTAAATAAAATAAAACTACACTTAAAATAAAATAAAATAAACATAAAATTAAAAATTAATAACTAAATAAAAAACCTACTAAACTGGCGTGCCGGGTTTGCATGATTTAAAAGGCTTAGGCCTACCATGAACTTAAACCCAAAGTAAATGTGCCCGGACCCTAAACCTGGCCCTAGCCTGCAAAGATCCTAAACTGGCCTGAGCCCTGACCCTGACCCCAGGCCACTGACTGCCTGACCTGGCGGGCTGAAACGTTCAAGATGTACAGGCTGAGCCACTGGGCCTGAGCCCACAAAGGCCCTGAGCCACAGGCCCTAAACCCTGAGCCTGACTGGCGGACCTAAACCGGACCCCAGTGCTGAGCCCTTAAACTTAGGCCTGGGCTGACCTGGGCCTGAGCCCTGAGTCCAAGATCACTGGGCAAAGGACCTGGGCCCTGGCCACTGAGCACCAGGCCACTGAGCGCAAACCCCACCCTGACCTGGGCCTGAGCATTAAACCCTGGGCCCTGGGCCTAAACCTGACACTAAACCTAAATCCTAAAACCACCTAAAGTCTAAACTATAAACCATAAACCATGCCTAAACCCCAAACTTAAAAACCTGAAACCTAAATTAAATAAAACCTAAAAATAAAATAAAATAAAAACCTAAACCTAAATAAAATAAAACCCAAAACTAAAATATAATAAAATAAAGAATAAAAAATAAACTAAAATAATTTAAGAAAACTAAACTAAACTAAAAAATAAAACTAAGAGTTAAAAATCTTAACAAAATAAAAAATAAACATAAAAGAAAGTTAAAAAAAACCTAAAATAAAATAAACACTAAATGAATACCTAAAATAAAAATAAACCTAAAAACAAATTAAAGCCTAAACCTATACTAAAAAAAAAAGTCCTAAACCTAAAATAAAATAAAATAAATAAAATAAAATAAACCTAAACTAAAACTAAAATAAAAAAAACCTAAACCTAAACATAAAATAAACTATATTTTACAACCGGATAAACCTAAAACTAAACCCAAATCTTAGGAATGGCCATAACCTTGATGGCATGAATATCACCATCAACTAGACTCAGTCTAGATCTAGCGGTGGAGGCAATGGTGGAGGCAACAATTATCGCAGTGGTGGTGGGGGATCTATAGGTGCTCGTAGATATGAAGGTGGTGGTAGGAGCCACGGTGCTTATGGAGAGGAGAGGAGCAACAGAGGTTACAATCGTGGTGGTGGTGGCAGGAGAGATTGGGAATATGATGGTGGACCTCACTACTCGAGAGGCAGGGGTGGTTCTGATGGGAACTGTAGAAACTAAGGAACGACTGATCCAATCTGCTACTTATGGAACTGTGTCTTTATAGCAGAGATGGTTCTACTTATCTAAGGTTTATTTATTTTCTCTATGTGTGCTCATTTTTAATCTATATCATCATTTTTGTCATAGAAAACTTGGGGTGACACTTTATTGATGAGTTCAAAAAGAACAAATGTTGAATCTGAATTCATTCTCTATTAAAAAAAACCATAAACCCAAAACCTTCTAGTTTACTTAAATTTTTTTTTTAAAATAGAACCTTAAACTGTATACCCTAAGCCCTAAACCCAAAAACTTAAACCATAGACCCTAAACCCAAAACCCTAAACTAACCTACTATAAAACCCAAAACCCTAAACACAATTAAACACTAAAGCTTAAAGCCTAAACCTAACACTAAAGCACCCTGACCCTAAACCCTGACCCAGGCCCCACCTGCCCTGGGCTCTAAACCTAAAGCCCTGGGCCCTAGGCCCTGAGCCCTAAACCCTAAAGCCCTACCTGGGCCCTGAGCCACAGGCCCTGAGCCCTGAGCCCTGGGCTAGGCCCTGTACTGAGCTCACAGGCCTAAACCCTGTGCCACACCTGTGCCCTCTAAACCCTAAACCCTGGGCCCTACACTGAGCCCTAAACCCTCCACACTAAACCATAATGCATACCCTAAACCCTGACCACCCTAAACTAAAAAAGTCATGTTTTTTATTATGTTTTTGACAGCTTCATGTCTAATTTATCTATTTTCTCCCCTTATTATGGATGTGGCCCCTCTTATGCTCCCTAACCTCACCTCCACATCCTATGGAGAAAGCGACAATACCCTTGCTACCATAACTTCTTCTTTGTAGGATTGGAATTACTTCTTGAATTCCTTCCAGCATATTTTTACTGATGTTGCGGGCTTAGCTGCTAGCCTACTTTTCTGTGTCTTGAAGGATCACTTTCATCTCTATGCTGTACCACTACTTTTCTTGGATTATCTTATGGTGGGTGCAATAAATGTTTTGCTATTTTAATTGTTATTGGAATTTTGAGTCTTATGTCCAGCAGGCTGCTTTTGGGGCTATTTTTTTGATTGCTTTTGCTAACCTCACCTTACCAACGCAATGAGAGAAAGCGCCATGCCCTTGTTTATTATTATATCTTTGCGGTGGACTTACTTAATGATTTCTTTCGGTATGCTTTTACTGAGGATGTTAGTTTAGCTGCAAGCCTGCTTTCCTTTATCTTAAAGGTTTTCAATGATGGCTCCCTTTTGAACCCCTTTTGTGTCTATGTTATACCACTAGTTTTTATTGTCTTATCTTATGGTGGGTGCAATAATTGTATTGTTATTTTAATTGTTGGCTATTGGATTTTTAGATCTTATGTCCAGCAGGCCTCTTCTGAGGTTATTGGTTATTTGTTGGCTTTGCTTTTATGATTGCTTTTCTTTATTTTGCAATCGGTATGGGATCACCACATGGTTGTGGTCTATCTAAAACTCTTTATTTTTCCATCTTCATTCAGTTAGACTTGTCTAGATCCTTTGTGATTATGCTATTACCTGAAATTAACTTATGCACTTGTCTATTACGAATGGGTGGTTTTATGGCCAGCTTGCTATTATTTGCTGTCTTGGTTGTTGGATGAACTGGATTATCGAGTTTTATGCCCAATAAGCTACTGCTGTGGTTGTCTCTCATGTCCAACAGGCCACTTTTGGGGTTATTTTTTTGATTGCTTTTGCTAACCTCACCTTCCCAACCTGAAAAGAAAACCTTAAACTCTATACCCTAAGCCCTAAACCCAAAATCTTAAACCCTAGAAACTAAACCCAAAACCTTAAAACTAACCCTAAACCCTAAAATTCTAAACACTAATGCTTAAAGCCTAAACCCTAAAGCTAAACCTAAACCTAAAATTAAACCTTAAACCCTAAACCCTAGACCCTAAACTCTAAACCCTAAAACCATAAACCCTAAACTCTAAACCCTAAAACCCTAAACCCTAAACCCTAAACCTAAACTTTGGGACCTTGTAACCCTCTTTTTGTGGCATAAAATGCCCCATGGGGCTTCCCTAAAAAAAAAAACCCTAAACTAGGCCTAAACCCTAACCCCAAACTAAACCCTAAACCTAACCACCCTGCCCCAAATGTGCACCAAACCATAAACCTTAAACCCTATACTAAGGTAAAAATAAAATAAAAATCCAAACCTATAACTAAAATAAAATAAAAATAAAATAAACTAAAATAAAATAAAGAAAAACATAAATTAAACTAAAAAAAAATAAACCTAAGAATAAAAAACTTAATAAAATAAAAACTAAACATAAAATAAAATTGAAATAAACCTAAAATATAATAAAAAATTAAATATAAACCTAAACCTAATGTAGAAACCTAAAAATAAATAAAAAATAAAACCTAAACCCTAAACTAAGAAACATTAAACCTAAATAAAATAAAATAAAATAAACTAAAATAAATATACCTGAAAATAAACTAAACTAAAATTAATGAAATATAAACCTAAACTTAAAATAAACTAAATCTAATCTTAAACCTAAATCCCAAATAAAATAAAATAAATAAACTTAAACTAAACTAAAAATGAAAGCTAAAAATAAAAAAAATAAAAACTTAAACTTAAACATACATAAAATAAAATAAACCCTAAACTAATCCTAAACAAAAGTAAAACTAAACTTTAAAAATAAAATAAAATAAAATGCAACTAAAAAGGCACTAAATCTACATTAAAAGATAAACAATTAAAAAACCTAAACTAAAATACATAAACTAACCCAAAAATAAAATAAACCTAAATAAAATAAAAAAATAAAATAAATTAAGATAAATAAAAAAAGATAAACTAAAATAAACTAAATAAACATAAACCCTCTTTGGTTTGCTTGGGTTTATAAAATAAAATCATAAATCCTAAACCACTAAACCCAAAAACTAAACCCAAAAAAAAAGACCCTAGGCCCTTGGCCTAAACCCTAAACCCTAAACTGGTAAAATAC
The DNA here is from genome assembly GCA_021442155.1 of Cymbidium sinense. NCBI lineage: Eukaryota > Viridiplantae > Streptophyta > Magnoliopsida > Asparagales > Orchidaceae > Cymbidium > Cymbidium sinense. The sequence continues at coordinate 231,777,843 of CM038214.1, read as the reverse complement.
TGAAATTAAGAAAATGTGAAACACTATTCCATAAACCCTAAAACCCCAAACCACAGGCCTAGTCCTACACTGGCCTGATCACTGACATGATCCTGAGCTCCACAGACCCTGGGCCACCCAGGCCCTAAACTGACCTGGGCCCTGGCCCTCTGCCTGGGCCAAAACCCAGGCCACTGATGTCTGAGCCCAGGCCACATGCGTGACCAGCAGGCTGGCTTTGACTGGTGACCTGGGCCCTAGGCCTGAGTCCTGGGCCCTGAGGCTGGGCCCAGGCCACTGATGCAGGCCCTGACCTGGGCCGGATCCTAAAGATCCTGGGTTCTAAGGCCCTGGGTTGTGAGCCACTGACCTGACCCTAGGCCACACCCAGGCTGAGCAGGCTAAATTAAACCTAAAAGTAATGTAAAACATAAATAAGATAAATAAATAAAATAAAATAAGAACCCAGACCTAAAATAAAATAAAATTAAATTAAAATTAAAATAAATAAAGAAAACCTAAACTAAACTAAAATATAAAATAAACCTTATAATTAAAACCAATAAAATAAAACTAAACATAAAATAAAACTAAAATAAACCTAAATATATAAGAAAATTAAATAAAACCTAAACGATATAAACCTAAAAATAAAACCTAAGAATAAATAAAATGGAACAGCCACTAGAAAAATTAAACTAAATAAAACAACATAAATTAAAAAAAATAACCTAAAATAAACTAAACTAAAATAAATGAAACATAAACCTAAACATAAAAGAAAACTAAACTAAACCTAAACCTAAAACTAAATAAAATAAAATAAACTTAAAATAAGCAACAAAATAAAACCTAAACCAAAAATAATAACATAAACTAAAACATACAAAAATAAAATAAAAACCTAAACCTAATCCTAAAAATAAAAAGTAAAACCTAAACCTAAAAAATAAAATAAAATTAAAACTCAACTAAAAAAAACCTAAACCTAAATCTACACCTAAAAAATAAACTGAAATTAAAAACCTTAAAATAAATAAATTAAATAAAATAAAATAAATTTAAACAAAAATAATAATAAAATAAACTAAAATAAATAAAAAATAAACTAAATAAACTTAAACCTGGGTTTGCTTAATTTAAAATAAAATTCATAACTCCAAAATCCTAAACCCTAAATCCTAAACCCAGATCCTAAACCCCAAAGGCTAAACCTAAAGCCCTCCACATGCCTAGGCCAGACCAAAACCTAAACCTTAAACCCTAAATGGGTGCCCAAAGACCCTAAACCCTGAGCCATACACTGATCACAAAATCTAAATCTTGGAGTCCAAGGCCCTAAAGCCTGAATGCTACCCTGCACACTAGGCCTAAACCCTAAACCCTAACATTAGGCCCTAAATCGTGGGACCCTGAGCCTAACCCTAAACCATAAACTCAGACCTTAAAAGCTAAAATGATGTACAAAATGGACCTAAAAATAAAATAATTAAAGGTTTACTAGATAAAATAAACCATGGATAAATGGCTTAAATAAGATAAAACACTTAGATAAGATAAATACATGATTAAAGATTAATAACTAAATAAACCTAGGCCCTAGGCCTAACGTCTTGGGTTTGCATGATTTTAAAGGCTTGGACCCTGATCATGACCATGAGCCCAAAGTGGCGTGGCCCTGGACCCTGGGCCTGGCCCTGGGCCCTGGGCCCTAAAGATCCTGACCCTGGGCTCTGGGCCCTGAGCCCTGACAGCCCAGGCCCTGGGCCTGCTGGACCCCTGGTGGACTCTGAGCGTTCAACTACACTGGACTGGGCACCTGGGCCCTAAACCTGAAACCATGGGCCCTGGGCCTGGGCCCTGGGCCCTGGCCCTGGGCCCTGGCCTGAGACCTGACTGGGCCCCAGGGCCCCACTGACCTGACACTCTATCTAGACCATGGGCCTGCAGCCACTTTAGGCCACAAACAAACCTGAAACCTAAATTAAATAAAACCTAAAAAATAAAATAAAGATAAAATACTAAACCTAAAATAAAATAAAACCAAAACAAAAAAATATAAGATAAAGATAAAAAATAAACTAAAATAATTTAAAGAAAAAATTAACCTAAACTAAAAAAATAAAACTAAAGGTAAAAATCTTAACAAAATAAAAAATAAACACAAAGAAAGTTAAAAAAACCTAAAATAAAATAAACACTAAATAAATACCTAAACATAAAAAAATAAACCTAAAAGAAATTAAAGCCTAAACTTAAACAAAAAAAAATCCTAAACCTAAAATAAAAATAAAATAAATAAAATAAAATAAACTAAACCAAACTAAAATAAAAAAAAAAACCTAAACCTAAACTTAAAATAAACTAAACTTTACAACTGATAAACCTAAAACTAACCCAAATTTTAAGAATGGGCATAACATGAATATCACCATCAACTAGACTCGGTCTAGATCTAGTGGTGGAGGATAATTATCGCGGTGGTGGTGGGGATCTATAGGTGCTGTGGATATGAAGGTGGTGGTAAGATCCATGGTGCTTATGAAGGCGAGGAGCAGCGGAGGTTACAATCATGGTGGTGGCGGGGAGATCGAGAATATGATGGTGGACCTCACTACCGAGGCGGTGGTTCGATGGGAACTATAGAAACTAAAGAACGGCCCGATCCAACGCTACTTATGGAACTATGTCTTTATAGCAAAGATGGTTCTACTTATCTAAGGTTTATTTATTTTCTCTATGTGTGCTCATTTTTTATCTATATCGTCGCTTTTGTCATAGAAAACTTGGGGTGATACTTTGTTGATGAGCTCAAAAAGAAGAAATGTTGAATCTAAATTTATTCTCTATTAAAAAAAACCTTAAACCCTAAACCTTCTAGTTTACTTAAATTTTTTTTAAAATAGACCTTAAACACTACCCTAGTGAACCCAAAACTCAAACCCTGGACCCTAAACCCCAAAACCCTAAAACCTTACTGTAAGACCCAAATAAAAATTCTAGGTAAAGCTGACCCTGGGCACTAGCAGGCCCTAAAACCCTGGGCCACACCTAAACCCCTGCCCTGGGCTCTGGGCCCTGGGCCCTGGGCCCCAAACTGGGCCCTGGGCCCCTGGGCCACTTACTGAGCCTGAGCCACTAAATCCCCAGGCCAGGCCACTGAGCCCTAGGCACAGGCCCCACACTAAACTGGGCCCCTGGGCCCACTATACTGACTCTGGGCCCTTACATGCCTGGGCCTGTACCCTGAGCCTGGGCCCTGGGCCATAAACTGGGCCCTAAACTGGGCCACTTACCCACAAACCTTAAACCCCAACTGCTAAATCTGACCCTAGGCCCAAGGCCAAAGTCATGTTTAATTGTTATGTTTTGGTATAGCTTCATGATAGGCCCTAATTTATCTATTTTTTCTCCCTTTATTATGGATGTGGCCCCTCTTATGCTCCCTAACCTCACCTCCACATCCTATAAGGAGAAAGCGACACTACCCTTTGCATAACTTCTTCTTTCAGGGTTAGAATTATCTTGATTTCCTTCTACCATATTTTTCCTAATGTTGTGGGTTTAGCGGTGAGTGCGCTTTTACGTGTCTTGAAGGATCACTTTCATCTCTATGCTGTACCACTGCTTTTTACTGGATTATCTTATGGTGGGTGCAATAAATGTTTTGCTATTTTAATTGTTGTCTATTGGATTTTTGAGTCTTATGTCTAGCAGGCTATTTTTGGGGCTATTTTTTACGATTGCTTTTGCTAACCTCACCTTACCAACTTGCAAGGAGAGAAAGCGCCATACCCATGTTATTATTATCTCTTTGCAGGATAGGACTTACTTAATGATTTCTTTCCAGTATGCTTTTACTGAGGATGTTAGTTTTGCTGCAAGCCTGCTTTCCTTTATCTTGAAGGTTTTCAATGATGGCTCCCTTTTGAACCCCTTTTGTGTCTATGTTGTACCACTATTTTTATTGTCTTATCTTATGGTGGGTGCAATAATTGTATAATTTTTTTAATTGTTGGCTATTGGATTTTCAGATCTTATGTCCAGCAGGCCTCTTCTGAGGTTGTTGGTTGTTTGTTGGCTTTGTTTTTCTGATTACTTTTGCTATTTGCAATCGGGCTGTAGCTGATCACCACATGATTGTGGTCTATCTAAACTGCTGCTATTTTTTCCATCTTCATTCAGTTAGACTTGTCCAAATCACTATGATTATGCTATTACCTACTTGGAAATTAACTTATGCACTGTCTATTTTGAATTGGTCCTTTTATGGCCAGCTTATTGTTATTTGATATCTTGGTTGTTGGCTGAATTGGATTATCGAGTTTTGCCCAACAAACTACTGGGGTTTTCTCTCATGTCCAAGGTTGCTTTTGGGGTTATTTTTTGATTGCTTTTAACCTCACCTTCCCAACTGAAAGAAAACTTTAAACTCTATACCAGCCCTAAACCCAAAATCTTAAACCCTAGATCCTAAACCCAAAAAAACTAACCCTAAACACTAAAAAATTCTAAACACTAATGCTTAAAACTAAACCTAAAGCCTAAACAAACCCTAAAATTAAACCCACAAACCCACAAACCACAGACCCAAACTCAAACCCTAAACCATAAACCCTAAATTCTAAACCCTAACCCTAGGCCCTAAACCCTAGGCCTAAAACCCTAAACCTGAGCCTAAACCCTAGCCCTAACTCCCTTACGGACCCTGCCCTGGCCCTGGCCCTACTAGCCCTGCCTGAGCCCAGGCCTTGCCTAGGCCTTATGCCTAAGGCCAAACCCTAGGCCCCTGGCCCTAAACCCTGAGCCCCTACCCTGAGCCCTGAGCCCTGGGCCCTGAGCCCTAAACCCTGACCCTGGTACTGATCCCTGACCCACCCTACCTCCAAAGTCATGTTTGCATGTTTTGTATGTGGCTTGGTAGCCCTAATTTTTTTTGTTTTCTCCTTTATTATGGATGTGGACCCTCTTATGCTCCCACCTCACCTCCACATCCTATAAGGAGAAACTACAATACCCTTGCTACTATAACTTCTTCTTTATGGGATTGGGTTACTTCTTGATTTCCTTCGACTATTTTCTTGATCTTTGGGGGCTTAACGTTGGTGCTTTTCTATGCCTTGAAGGATTTCAAAGATGGCTTTCCATTGAGCCACTTTCATCTATATCTTGTACCACTACTTTTCTACTGGATTATCCTATGGTGGGTGCAATAAATGTTTTGTTGTTTTGATAGTTGGCTGTTGGATTTTTGGGTCTTATGTCCATGGTGGTTTTGGGGCTACTTTTGATTGCTTTTCTAACCTCACCTTACCAACATGTAAGGAGAGAAAGCGCCATACCCTTGTTATTATTATTTTCTCTTTGCGGATTAGACTTACTTAATGATTTCTTTTCAATTTGCTATTACTGAGGATGTTAGTCTAGCTGCAAGCCTGCTCTCTTTTGTCTTGAAGGATTTCAATGATGCCTCCCTTTTGAAACCCTTTTTTGTCTATGTTGTACCACTATTTTTTATTATCTTATCTTATGGTGGGTGCAATAATTATATTACTATTTTAATTATTGGCTGTTGGATTTTGGGATCTTTAGTCCAGCAGGCCACTTCTGAGGTTGTTGGTTGTTTGTTGGCTTTTGTTTTTTTTGATTGCTTTTCTTGTTTGCAAGGCTAGATCGATCACCACATGTTTGTGGTCTATCTAAAGCTGGTGCTACTTTTTCCATCTTGATTGATTAGCCTAGTCGGATCCTTTGTGATTATGCTATTACCTACTTGGAAATTAACTTATGCATTGTCTATTCTAAATGGGTGGTTTTATGGCCAGCTTGTTGTTATTTTCTATCTTGGTTGTTGGCTGGATTATCGAGTTTTATGCCCAACAATCTTGGGGTTGTCTCTCATGTCCAGGCCTTTGGGATTGTTTTTTGATTGCTTTTGCTAACCTCACCTTCCCAACGTAAAAGTGAAAGCGCAATACCCTTGTTATTATTATTGTCTCTTTGCGGATTAGACTTACTTAATGATTTCTTTCCTCCCGAGGATGTCAGTTTAGCTAAAAGCCTGATCTTCTTTATTTTAAAGGATTTCAAATATGTCTCTCTTTTGAACCCCTTTTGTATTTATGTTGTACCTCTCTTTTTTACTGGCTTATCTTATGGTGGGTGCAATAATTGTATTGATGCTTTAATTGTTGGCTGTTGGATTTTTGGGTCTTATGTCTAGCAGGCTACCTTTGAGGTTGTTGGATGTTTGTTGGTAGTTGTTTTTATGATTTTTTTTGCTATTTCCAACTGGGCTGTAGCTGATCACCTGATGTTTGTGGTCTATTTAATCTGTTATTGTTTTTATCATCTTGTTTCCATTAGACTTGTGCAAATCACTGTGATTATGCTATTACCTACTTGGATATTATCTTATGCACTGTCTATTTTGAATGGGTGGTTTTATGGCCAGCTTGTTGTTATTTTCTATCTTGCTTGTTGGCTGAATTGGATTATTGGGTTTTATGCCCAACAAATACTCTTGGGGTTGTCTCTTTGATTGTCCTTATTTAGAATTATTTATGGTGGGGGGCGACTTACCTATGGCTTCTCATCCATCTAATCTACTGCATTCTCATCTTAGCTCAGTTAGACTTCTACATTTCCTGTTTAGGTTTGGGTTATGCTGTCTTGCTTTACATTTGCTGGTTATTAACTTCTGCAATGATTATTATCAAGGGGGTTGTTATCATCTACATTGCTTATTATGATTGGGTTCCTTTTTCTGGGCTATTTTCTTGGGTTGTATACCAGGACTATAAGTTTCATATATGTCCCATATGTTTAGGATTGAGTTAATTACATGCTATTTGATTTGCCTTGCTGGATTTCAACAGACTTTTCAACTAGTTGTTTATTATTTCTTTCCTCTGCCAGGCCTTTTCTGCTATTTTCTTGTGGTGGGTTTTCATGCTGGCCTAATTAAACTCTTGGCTCTGGTAAAAAATAAGGTGGATCTGGCAAAGATGGTTCATTTTCATATGTGTTTGGATTCTCATCCTATGGTGATTATATTGATTATATTTATTCTGTATGGGATCCCCTTTCCCATTCTGCTCTTTATTGTATCCATTTTTATTATGTTTATGGCTTTGTTTAGGTTTGTAGGTTCTAATCCTCATAAGAATTTCAACAAATGGTTGCTATATTCCCATAGGTTTGTTGGCTATGATGGTTGTGATGATTTCACTCCTTTTTGGTTTGGTAGTAGCTCTTGAGATGTAACCCTTTCGCTGAAGTTTGGATGCTCATATTTGCATCTTCACCGATTTGGTGTGATTGAGCCACAGCACTTCTTTATAATCTTTCTCGGTTTATGCTATTTTCAATTTTCATTTTTTCTATATTACTTTAACTGCTCTAATTTCTATCTTTCTATAATTTTGCAGGTGCATTTCTCTTATTCTCTTGCAGGTTTGCTACCTAGTGCCATGCATTCTATCATCCTAAAGAGCTTTAGCCCATATCTATTCATTGGCGTATCTATGTTAATCAATTTGTATCTTTTGCTTTTCTTTACTCTTTTATTTTGCTTTTGGTTGTACTTAGATAGGGGATTTACTCTCTAGGCTGATTATAGCTCTTTGAGCAGTAGTTGTGGAGTTTATCCCCTATTAAGGACCTCATAACCCTCTTTTTTTGGCAATAAAATTCCCCCTATAAACCCTAAACCAAAAACCCAAAACCCTAAACCCCTAAGTTCTAAACCCTAAACCCAAAACTCATAACTTCTTCTTGCGGCATGGTCGCAGCACTCTCTGGTAATTACATTTTTCCCTTTCATTTTCCTTGCGGCTTGGCCAATTTTTGATCATTCTCGATTGATTTTTTTGATAATTTGTCTCTGATTGGCCCCTAATGTGAGTTTCACTTCGCTCTTTCAATGGCGGAGGAGCACTTTTTGTGCAGCTAAGCTTATCTATCTTGGTGGCATCAGCTAGGGCATCAGATTTACATGGAATTATGGGTCTAAAATCAACTGCTACTCTGCCTACAGTTAAGTCCTTTAAGGATGCATTATCTGGTAAGAACCTTTCCCCTAATGCTTCAGTGAATTTGATCTCGACCTCATTTCATGGGATGACTGTTGTTATGTGCTCGGATCTAGTTGTGGAAAAGTTGGTGAAGCCTTTTGAATTCTCTTTAGTTGGTAAATTTTCCTTACATCATCCAACTCTCGATAACATTCGATCATTTTTCATAGCCTTAAACTTTCAGGTGTTTTCACTATCGGATTGATTAATTCTAGGCATATTTTAATTCAGCTCTCTAATGACTTAGATTATTTAAGAGTTTTTGACTGTCGCTCATACTTTGTTTTTAATTATCAAATGTGACTTCTGAAATGGTCTCCTCTTTTTTGATATAAAAGATGAATCCCCAATTGTTCTTATATGGCTAGCTCTTCCTAATATGATAATACATTATATTTACATCAAGTTCTCTTTCTGTGGGCTCTCTTTGGTGGACCTCTTCAAAGTGATCAGACTATGAGATCACGACCTTATTGCTCATATTTTGGTTGAGATTGATATTACTAAAAGCATCAAAAGAAGTTTGGATGACTCGAAGTTTGGTTATAATCAAAAGTGGAATTTGAGAACTTTCCTATTTTTGCACACATTGTAAGATTCATGGCCATGATCATTCCGAATATTTTGTGTTGCATCCTCATCTTAAAAAGAATAAATTGTTAGATCCTAATCTTACTCTATCAAATGAAAAAACCAATAAATTTTCTTATGTTCCTAAAGTCACTCAAAATGGAAATCATCCCCTACCCCACTCCTTTTCTATCCGGATTTTTCTATTTGGGCCAATCGAGCATGTTAAAAGTAATGCTTATGGAGTTCATGAGGGAGGCTAATGATAACTTAATTAACATTGCTTCTAATTGTAATAATTTGGTTCCTCAAGATAATACCTTGACTCAGGACTAACCTACCCTTTGGCTAGTGAACTGAGACTCATATGAACCCTAGTAGTGATTTGAATGGAAACTTCAAGTTGGTCCAAAATTTGAAAACAAATTCTAGGTTGATCCTTTGATGAAGAACAAAATCATCTAATCCTTTGATGATGGAACAAAATCAAAAAGTAATTACGAAATTAGCATGAAATTTGTGCTATTAATGTGGCTTCACAACCTCTCCTTCCCCTACCCTTTAGAGTGATATGCATGCTAACCCACTTTCTTAGCTTAATTTTGACATTGAAGAAGGGGAAATTACCATTAGAAATACTTTGGTACAGGTTCTATTCTTTATATCACAAATCAGTCTCTCTCAGATGGTGATACTTGGACAATGATAGACCTTTTCAAACTATTTTAAAAAAAAATCTCTTAAAGTTAGAAAGTTCACTAATAGCTCCACTAGAACTACTAGATCTTCTCTAACTTCACATAAATAACTATTTTTAGTTTTCTTTTCTTCTTGCTTTTTTATTTCTTTAGTCATCTCTTTTCCTCTCTTTCTTATTTTATTATCATCAATTTTCTAAATTGGAATGTTAGGGGTATTAGGACTCTCATTGTCAATAAAGTATTAGAAGTATTTTTGTATTCATAACATAGCCTTACTTGTTGTTATTGAACCATTCATACACTCTTCCAAGATCAACCATGTTACTAGAATGCTTGGCTTTCAAAATTTCTTTTATAATATTAGCAATAAAATTTGGTGTTTTTTTGAATAATTTAGTAACATCTCTATCCTTGATGATCTTCAACAATTGGTTAATGTCCACATCTCATTGGGTGAATTTTACTGCTTTCGATTCCTTTATTTATTCTTCTTGTAATAGATGCTGGTAGGAACATCTTTTGGGATAACCTAAAAACTTTTGCCTCCTCGGTCAACAAACCACGGTTGGTTGGGGTAATTTAACACTATTCTCTCTCTTCCTCGAAGAAGGGGAGGTTGCTCTCTAACATTCATTCCATGGAAGATTTTTCTAATATGATTCTTGATTACAATCTGATTGATATTAGCTTTTTGGGCTTCGACTATACATGGCATAACTCCACTACATGCGGCTTGATAGGACTCCTTTTATTCTCTATGGATCAATCAATGGCCCTTGTTACATGTTGAACATATGAGAACTTTGTGTCTTTTAGGTTTCGTCCAAAATCCCTCCAATGATTATCCTCCCCAACTTTATTTAGATTCCAAAATATGTAGATCCAACACATTGATTTCATAAATGTTGTATCCATTAAGCTGGATGGCTCCTCTTCATCGAATAATTTGATTAAGGGCATGATTCACTGGCTTAAGCTTAAAAGGCTTAAACAAAACCTAAATTGGTGGAATAAGCATCATTTTAAAATATTTTTTGCCAATATCAAAAAATATGGAACAATTAGTTTGTTCTCTTGAAGATGCTATGGTGATTCTACTAAACTTGAGGAGTTGAATGAAGCTAAAGATAACTTGGTTAAATATCAAAATTTGGAGGAAACATACTCGGCAAAAGGGCTAGTAAACATATTGTTGATGGTGACAAAATACCAAGTATTTCCATGATGTTTTTTAAAAAGAAAGCATTAAACTCTATTAAAAAATAAAAAAATGATAACTTGGCTGGATCGCGATAATAATGATATTAAAGATTACGTCATACATCATTTTAAAACTTATTAAACAACAACCTACCTTAGAAGCTCTCTCTCAGCTCTCACCTAATTTTCTCAGATTACTAATGATGACAACTATTTGTAATTTGTCCTACGAAGCTAAGATTGGTAGTATTCTCAATAGCATGAACATGATTCTGCTGGTCACGAGGCTACCACTCAATTTTTCAACATTGTTGGCCTTGATTTTTTTGATGAAAATCCTTTACTTAGATATTTTTCTAGCACTTCCATTGTTCTCATTCCCAAAATTAATAATCCACATCTTGGGGCGATTCGGATTATCGACCTTTGCACCTTCTTTCATAAACTCATTGCTAAATTAATTGCTAAGAATTAGTCCACTACCTAAATTATTTCACCAAACTAGTTTTATTAAAGGTAGAGCTATATCGACAACATTCTTCTAGCCCAAGGTGATTCATGACATTGATGCCTCAACTATAGGTGGTAACATCCTTTTCAAAATAGACATCTCTAAATCTTTTAACCTCTCTTGGAATTTCCTCTTCCAAATTCTTCTTTGTTTTTGGTTTTAACTATTTTATCCACTCATGAAAAAATTGTATTACCAATGTTTTGGTTC